>VDFB02265289.1:0-145021 GCA_007258455.2 Sequoia sempervirens
GAAAAAATTCACAAATCTAGTGCTTGTTTGAGAATTACTTTCCCCTAGTCTCACTAATAGTTAGGAAAGAAATGAATCATATGCAAAACCAAACAACTATCCAACCTCTATCCTTCCTTTGCTTTTCTAATTTTTAATTTCAACTTTCATTCTATCACTTGAAATAATTTTTATAGACTTATCTCTTGAAGAAGAAACCAACAAACTCCATATATTTACTAGTTAGCTATAGCACATGGGATTATCACTTCATTTTCAAGAAAATATTCATGAGATTGTGGCAATAATTGAGACAAATTAGCATTGATCTTGTTGGTGTTTTCTCAAAACATTCAAGGTGAAATTTTCTTTTTACAGGTATGTGCATGGAAATATGGCATCAAAAGGAGGTCTTTTGTGGCCAATTTATTTTGAAATTAGTAAAAATTTCTCTTGGATGAGAAATTGAAGATAGTTATTCTCAAATTTTGAAGATGCAACAAGAACATGAGTCATAATTTTTTGAATATACATTCTAAACCATCATTTTTTTAAAATGGTGGAGATTAATAGGTTGAAATAAGGGGAGCACACAAATCGCTCCTATTATTGTCAAAAAAATATCATAATGTCTAGTGTGCTCCCCCTAAAATATTATTTTTTATAGTATTTAAAAAAATGCTTCAATGGAAAATTAGATAACACCATGCAGTTTATGCCTAATTTTTATACTAATTATTTAATGAATATATTTTTTTTTACTAATTCTAAAAGTGGAAACATCCTATAAAATGAAGAATTGAGTGTGCTCCACCCTAATTTTCTGGAAACTAATTGAAAATCATTTTTTTTGGATGTGTACAAAATAGAGTCTAGAATGTAAAAATGTATTTTTTTCAAATTTTGATAAACAAAGAAAATGAAAAAAAAAATACTATACATAGGTTTTCAATAAAAAATAAAGACACTAAAAAAATAAATTAAAGATAAAACCTTAACATATTCAAAATGTAGAAAAAATTACATGGTTAGAAATGTAATAGAGAACTTGACATTATTATTGTATTTTTTAGCTTAATATTGAAAGATGTGCATACTTGATCTAGAGAGTATACTTGAGACTTAGTCACTTTTTTAAAATTTATAGAAAAAATTCCATTGGGCATTGACATGTGAGTCCAACCCTTTGGGTTGGATGCTCAATGTGTACAAAATAGAGTCTAGAATGTAAAAATGTATTTTTTTTCAAATTTTGATAAACAAAGAAAATGAAACAAAAAATACTATACATAGGTTTTCAATAAAAATAAAGACACTAAAAAAATAAATTAAAGATAAAACCTTAACATATTCAAAATGTAGAAAAAATTACATGGTTAGAAAGGTAATAGAGAACTTGACATTATTATTGTATTTTTTAGCTTAATATTGAAAGATGCGCATACTTGATCTAGAGAGTATACTTGAGATTTAGTCACTTTTTAAAAATTTATAGAAAATATTCCATTGGGCATTGACATGTAAGTCCAACCCTTTGGGTTGGATGCTCAAGGAAAATATAACCCTAAGGGTTGGCAATACCCAAGGAAGATACAAACATGAGCACATTATTGCATGCTTATTTTATTATAGTGTGCTTGCATTTTTTAGAAGAAAAAATAAAACCAAGATGGACAAAGAGATAGAAAGGAAGATTTAGAAAGGACGAGTGATATAATTATAGAGATAAAGGGATATATATATCTTTATCTCTTTATCTCTCCCTCTCTCTATTACTTATCTCTATCACCTCCTTTCTCTCACTCTTTCCCCCTCTATCTTTATCTCACTATCTCTCCCGCTCCCTCTATCTATATCTTTGTATCTCTCTTCCTCACTCAATCTCTCTTGATCTATATCTCTATCTCTATATTTCTCAAGTTATATCTTCCTCTCACTCCTCTCTCTACCTATTTTATATCCATATATATATCTACCTCTATCTCCCTATACCTCTCTAACTCTTTATATATCCCTCTATTTATATATCTCTCTCCCCCTCTCATTCTCTCTCTCCCTCTCTACCTATCTCTCTCCCTTTCTCTACCTCTATCTATATATCCTCTACTCTCTCTCTTTCTCCTTATATCTCTATATCTTTGTCACTCTATATCACCTTCTATATATATATATATTTCTCACCCTCTTTCTCTCTCCCTCTATTTTCATGTCTACCTCTATCTTGTTGTTATATGGAGCCTAATTAGACTTAGAGGTTAAAATTTCCCCCTTTATCGACGTAGTTTTCCTCCAAATTATTTAACGGGGGTTTGGGGGTAGCACCCCCAAGACGGGGTCAAGGGGCGGCACCCCCGAAACCTCACATGACTTTTATTATTTTATAAAGGTGTCGGGAGTTATTTTTCTATTGACCAACATAAAAAAAACCCTATTTTGTAACCGACATAAGTCTTGATAAAATGGCTAAGGGTTAGGGTTTCTATTGGTATTGTATTGTAGCATTTGTAGCAGTATTGAGTTGCAAGAATTGTTGGTTGTAATTGGTTCGATTTCTTGGATAATAATATTGGACTCTCTATTGGTGAATGTAGCCCGAGTTTGGGTGAACCATGTTAAAAATTATCTCGCTGTTATTATTTCTATGTATTTTTTCATTCCTCTGTTTAATCTTTATCTATATTTAATTGATATCTTCTGCATGCAATTCCTAACATATCTTCCCCTCACCCTCTCTACCTCTAGATATATCTCCCTCTATCTATTCATCCCTCTCTCCCTCTCTCTCCCCCTCTCCCTCTTCCTAGACCTCTATATCTATATCTCTATTTTCATGTCTATCTCTCTCCCCTATCTCTATATCTCCATATTTATCCTTCTAGCTCTCCCTCTCTTTATCTCTATCTATTTATCTATCCATATCTCTACCCCTATATCTCTACCTCTCTCTATATATCACTTCCTATCTCTATATTTATCTTTCTATCTATCCATATTTCCCTCCATCTTTTCCTCTCCATCTTTTTAGCTTTATTTCTCTATCCATCTTATTCTCTCCTTCCATCTCTCCCTCTCTCCCTTTATCTTTCCCAAGTTATAAATTTCTCTCTATCTCTTCCTCTTTATATCTATATCTTTCCCTCTCTCCCTATTGCTCTCTCTTTCTATATCTCTCTACTTCTCTCTCATCTCTCTATTTCAATCTTCATACCTCTCCCTATCTATTTATTTTTTTATATTTATCCCTCTTTATCTCTCTATCTCTCTCACTCAAACAGAAATACTCCCTATCTCTATATTCATCTCTCTATCTCCCCCTTTCTCTATCTCCCCCCCCCTCTCTCTATACCTCTATTACTTATCTCTATCACCTCCATTCTCTCTCAATATTCCCCCTCTATCTCTAACTACCTATCACTTCCTCTCCCTCTCTATCTATATTTCATTATCTCTACCTCTCACTTATTCACTCCATCTCTCATACTCTATATCTTTATATCATTACCTCTCTATATATCCCTCTCACTCCTCTCTATCTCTCTATATCTCTCCTTCTCTCCTCTCTCTCTCCTTATCTCTAGTGACAACTTTAAGAAAATCCCTCAAAAAATATGTAAAATCTTAGTGAATCTTTCATTTTTATGGAAAAAATATTAATTTTATTGGAATTTTTTACATCACTAAACTTTTTTAGAAAATCTTGAAAATAGTAGGAATAAGTGCAAAAAGATGGGGGGCCAAAAAGGGGTCTTAGAGTGGCCACCTTTTTCAATGTACATCATCATAAGCCCATTTCTATGGGAGTATTTTTCAAAAGACAACCCACTACCTTTTCAGTTCTATGGCGTTGACAAGCTAGTGAGCTCACTAAGCTTGTCTAATACCACATTGCATACATGTTTACCAAAAAAATTCAAAATTCACATGCCTTGTCCATCTTCTATTTTGTGCCTATCTTTTATTGATCATGGCATGCCATAGAGGACTACATTTTGTAGGAATTCCATCCATAAGAGATTCATGTGAGGCTTTTGACAAGATAGTGAGGCTCCACTAAGCTTGTCCCGATCGCGGTAGCATTGACAAGATAGAGATTTTGAAAAATGCCTCATAGAAATGGGGTCTCATGGTGATGGAACCCCATTTGTTTCAATTCTATGAGGTATTTTTCAAACCCATTACCTTGTCGATGATGAGACCTCATTTCTATGAGGCATTTTTTCAAACAGCCCACTACCTTGTCAATGTTACTGTATTGACAAGCTAGTGAGATCACTACCTTGTCTCATGGTACCACATTTTGCATACATGTCTACCAGAAAAATTTTGTCAAACAATTCACGTGCCTTGTCCATGCTTCCATTTTTTTCCTTTCTTGCAATCATGGCATTGGTTTCAGTTGTAGACCACATGTTCTCCACAGTTTCTTCCAAGTAGCATTCCACTGGGTTTTCCAATCATTGCAAAATGAGTTCCTGATCAGTGAGCTTAATAATTTGAAGTTGCACTTATGGGGGGGTGTTGGTGTAATTAATATTTAATTACACTTTACATAAGTTTAATTAGGTAATTATTTATTTCCTAGGTTTATTTAATTCTCATCTTTATCTTTTAAGCTATCTTGTTGCTCAAGATAAGATTAGGGTTATACAGATCTTGCTTTTATAAAGCAAATCATTATCTTGTAATTAATGAATTCTCGAATAATATTATGTTGCACATCTTCTTGCAACCTCTCTGCTTTTTTTGATTTTCTCTTCTGTGGAAGGTCTTTTTGGTTTGCAAATCTGATCTTGGTTTCTAACAATGTCTACCAAAACATTTTTGTCAAATAATTCACATGCCTTGTCCATGATTCTATTTTGTGCCTATCTTGCAATCATGGAATTTCACGAGACAACATTTTTTTAAGGCATTCCATCAAAAAAATCATGTGAGATTTGACAAGCTAGTGAAGGTTGAATGACATATATTTCATTTATTTGTATGGATTCATTTTTTAGGAACTAATATTTGTCCCTTTATCATGCTACAGATAAAATTATCTGTCATGTTGAGGAAATGATCAAGGATTAAACCAACACAAAAAGAGATAGAGGCTAAGAATTCAAAGAAAGTATCATGAATGAGGGAACATTGTGAGAAGAAGAAAATGGAAACAATTGACGAAGACATGCCAATTGAAGAGGAACCTCAAACATAAAAAAGAGAAATGGAATTGATACCACAAAGAGAACGGATGCGAAAGTTTTTTGCTAAGAGAGATTTGAATACCATAGTTGGAGACACACCCTCTACCACAAGTGAATATGGAGGGACACCATCTATCACATCTCAAGTTGAGAGTACATCATCACTCACATTTGAGGAAGGAGGTATGCCATCAGTCCCATCTCAACCTCAAGGTATGTCATCTATTCCATCCTCGATCAAAGGTATGCCATATAGCCCATCTCATTTAAATATTGATGAAATTCCTAATGTTGAGATGAATGTACCTATGAGAAAACCACCTAGAATTTTGCATAGAAAGCCAAAGTTTTTGATTAATATTGATGAGAATATTTTGCAGCCAATGGAAGGTAACATTCCACAACACACTTGTAGAAGATATGCTCATAAGATTTGGAGATTGTTCTTTTTATAATTTAAATGAGACCACAAGATGTCAACTATTTTTTGAAATGATGTGAAGTATAAAGTATAGGTCCATCATGAAGATTCTTGGGTTGAGAACATCGGATGCTTCAAGTGAAAAAACTATTGTGAAGAATCTAATGGATGCATATGAGAGTGTGGGTAAGACCTTATGCTTAAAAGATAGTAATTCCACATGAAGTGTCATTACATCGACGTTAGTAAGTAATCAAACGAGGAGAGCTCATCTCATTAGAAAGACAAGTCAACAATTGAGAATTAATAGAAAAAATTATCAAGAGTCGTTCAAAGGCACCAAAGAATTGAGGACACCGATTCCACTGAATTGATGCAGGAGCATCCAGTGGTGTAAGGGCAATCTTGCATCACCCAAAAATAGTTAAATTTCAAGTTTCTCAGTTTTTAGATGTTTTTACATTTTTGGATACCCTTTTCAACATAATGAAATTCCCAATTTATGATTTTTATTTTCTGTTCCTGGGTTGAAAGATATTGCAATTTTAGTTTCAAATTTGCACCTTCCAGTTAGATTTGAGGCACTTAGAGTTCCTAACGCCCCAACTTCTCAAATTGGCACATTTTTGAACTATTGAATTCAAGACCTTACGGTTCAAATAGTTCACGAATTGAGTCCCGATCAAAGTTATGCTCTAGAAGAAGATAAATCACACTCATGCAACTAATTTTGTTGTTGTAGATTACATATTTTTTGAAAGTTATTCTAACTCAACTTTGTGAGAACTGATTGAGATCCTCTATCGTCTCTATATGTTTAGATTTGCATACTAACAATGTTTCAGATCAAAAACCTGAGCCATCCAAAGTATTTTTAGATACAACCTAAATATGTGTTTTTATAAATTGCATAAATTCATATTTGCCAAGAATCCACTACAACGTATCTTCTTATCGCTCTATATAAGATTTGATACTAACAATGTTTTGCAGGATTGTGTACAACCAAATCTTCAAGACTTCTTATCAAAAAAATTATGTGAAAGAGAGGGAGGCTAAATATTCTATAGGAAACTATGCTTGGATGGCACATGTCAACATCACGGTGGCTTGCAACGTATGCTAATATGTGAACATATGGAAAGCACGCATGCGGTTGGAAAGGAACTAGTAGAGTTTGACAAGTATAAAACAATGGCCTAGAATACAAAATATGGTAATCAAGAAAAAATGTGTGATTTGGTTATTCAAAAGATTCTATTCTATCAGTTTATGTCTACATTTCATGACAGTATAGTATATGAGTATGCAATGCATACCCATAGACTCGGTGGTTAGACTTGCAATTCCAATTATGTAAGGACACTTTTCCAATTGGTAGCATAGTTTCAGTGGTCGACTTTGTAGAGAACTACACTCTATAGCCATAGCATGAGGTGCAATCACAATATTAAAACTCCATAGAGGTTTCTATATTTATACACATAGCATTCATTTATGTAGTTGATATTATAGAGGATAACGGGAAGGTATTGAGGGAGTACCACTTTTACATTAGTGATGATCACACATATTCTCTAGATTTCATGCAAGGTTTCTTTTAGTTGTTCTATAGTGATTTGGCTAGGAGGGGCATAGCATACAGTTAAGATATAATATGGTCAAATAACTGTGCATCACAATTCAAGAACTCGTGGATGTTCTATTGGTTGAGCAGGATGCATGTTATTACAAGTGTTCAACATATGTAGAACTTTTGTGAGGTTAGACATGGAAAGGGGGAGCATGATGGTGTAGGAGCATGTATCATACGAGCATTAGCACAGGAAGAGTTAAAGTATAAAGACAATGCAAAGTTGATAGATGCAAAATCAATCGTCGAGTGGTGTAATGCTTTGATGGGTTGAGGTAATGAAGGTAATTCTTCAGTTCGTATATATTTTTGGTTGATAAATGATACTAACATTGCACCACATGAGGATTTTTTGTACACTGACAAGATCAAGTGAGTTACACTCTTTCCTTAGCTCAAATGCAAGTTCATAGAGTATCCATACATAAAATATGGCATTCTTTTATTCTTCATGTGCAATTCAACCTTGGAATGAGTGTGAGTTAAAGGAGTGGGTTGACGAATGGTGGTTAAGTTATCTTAGCCCACTTCATACATATCAGCCTTCGATGACATTGAAACTGGCATAGATGGAATCATCAGTTGACTTTGACCACATATCAGATCTAGTTCAACCAGGTAATATATCTACTTGCATAGTTTTTGAAATTCCTATTGTTATCTTACTTTGTAGTGTATTTGTAAGGTTGACTAATTTCATCTAATTTGCTGCACATATCAATTTAGGGTATGCTTATGCAGTTATTGTAGATGAAGACAACGAAGAAGGAACATATTATTACTTGTGTCATTGTGTTGAGGCCAAAAAAAAATTAGAGGCCCCAATTATAGATGGATAAAACATCAAATACCCTACAGGATCAGTGGTTGTTACTGGGACATGGCTTAGAAGGCACCCACATAAGAGAGTTAATGTTTGGTTGTTTCAGGATTTTGACACGCATTGGAAGATTCTTCATTACTCAAACCTTGTTGTGGCATCCAATGTTCATTTGATCAAATATGGGGGTAGACCTTTGAACAAGACCTTGTGGAATGGAAGGTGTGTGAGTCTAAACATGAGGCAATACTTGACACAATAAAGAGTAGAGCAGACCTGGATGGTTTGTTGGATTAATTTGTAAGTATGCACATTGGTTATTATTAATTTTTAAGTATGCAAATTAATTTGTATTAAAATTTAGATTATGCACATTAATTTGTATTAAAATTTAGAGTATGCACATCAAGATTAGTTGATAGTTAGACCTTTTGTTTCTATATTTCAAGTTTACATATATTTTGGTTCCAAGTTTGTACATATGTTTTAGTTTAAATTTTACATATAAATATTGGTTTGAAGTTGTCAATGTGGTAGGATAGACAAGGTAGTGAGCATTGACAAGCTTGCTAATGCGGTACATAGACAAGGTTGGAAAAAATGCTTCAAAGAGAATGGGGTCTCCTGGTGATGTACATCACCAAGAGACCCCATTTCTTTGAGGCATTTTTTCAAACAACTCACTAACTTTGAAAATATGCGTCAAATAAATGTGGTCTCCTGGTGATGTACATCACCAGGAGACCCCATTTCTTTGAGGCATTTTTTCAACAGCTCACTACCTTGTCTATGCTACCGCATTGACAATTTGACAAGCTCACTATTGTTAGCATGGACAAGGTACATAGTGTTTGAAAAAATGACAAAGAAATGGGGTCTCCTGGTGTACATCACCAATCACCATGAGACCCCATTTCTTTGAAGCATTTTTTTAAACAACTCACTACATTATCTATGCTACCACATTAACAATTTGAAAAGCTCACTACTTTGTTAATACGGTAGCATAGATAAGGTAGTGAGCTGTTTGAAAAAATTCCTCGAAGAAATGGGGTCTCCTGGTGATGTACATCAAAAAATGCCTCAAAGAATGTACATCACCAGGAGACGCCATTTCTTTGAGGCATTTTTTCAAACAGCTCACTACCTTGTCTATGCTACCACATTGACAATTTGACAATCTCACTACATTGTCATGCAGATGCATTGACAAGGTAGTGAGCATTGTAAGAAAAAATATGGTATAGAAATCAGTCGAAGAGGGAAAATAGAATAAATTTTTCCATGCTACAAGAGGTATCAAACAACTAATTATTGGACATTATCACCCATTATCACCATGAAAGCCCATGAGTTGTCATAATCATAATCATAAGTATCATTGGCACGTGTCATTTCCACTCTAGGTTAGCACTATCATTCTTCATTAGCACTGTCATTCCATTTCTATTCTTCACTGATGCATATCTGCACCTTGGAACGGTTGCATATGCTCATATGGCTACCTTTTATAATACAATCTACCTCCATGATAATTTCTTGTTGTCTCATGACTGATATACCTTGCTTGGTGACTATGATATTTTTCATAGTTTCATGAAATATTATCTTTTTTCCTTCACTTGTAGGTGGCTGAAAACATGACTATGTTCTTGAGTGTAGCGTCATGTTTTCTGGTTATCTAACCCCATCATTATCTTTGCCCCTATAGGTGTTATCAATCATCAAAAAATGAGATTGAGAAGGCTTATATTCTTTGAACATGAGTATGATTTCCATAGACCTCACCCTTATCATACTTTCCCTTGAGCACTTTTTCAAGGTTGATGTAGGTTCACATGTGATATGAAGTGTCCTTAGGCACCCTATAGGTTATGAGCTTGTAGCCCTTCATAGAGATGATTTTGATATAAATTTCTTCTTATACTTGATAATGGGGATCTAAAACCTGATTTGGATACCCTTATAATTCTTATTAGGAATGTGTGAAAATAATATGGGGTTAATTTGTACAGAATCAACCAAAACTACTTACAATCAAATTAGGCCTCTTTCTAAGGACTATTATGGAACATTAATTACTAAATGGATTATTTAGGTCTTGGAATTCATATTGAAGGTGCATTTAGACATTTATAACAGGCATAAATAGTTCCTAGTCTTGAACATTCCTGAAATACAAGAATTTGCACTAAAAATAGACAAATTGCCATGTAAAAGCTAGGAAATCAAGGGCTTTGTGGAAAAGGAACTTGCATGCGTGGAAAAATCATGAAACTTGGCACATCATCCCATACACCTATAAGCATCAGTAATCCAAAAATTGGGAAAATTTAGTTGGTGGAAACAAAATTTAAGCCTATGCACTGGTTTGAGGCCTAAACCAACAGTTCCAACAAAAGTTAAGCAGTGTAAAGTTGCAAAGGGTTGTAACTTTCATTATGCAACTCATATGACCAAATGGAATATTCCAACACATACAGATGGATGTGTTTAGGCTAGGCATGGTCCTCTTTCACACCCAAACATGCCGAATCAATCTGAGCTACGTTCAACTGACTCAATCCCTTAAGAGTCCAAAGTGCAAAATGGTTACAATCTTTGACAGATTGTTACTCAAAAACTATGACACTTAGAATCTTTTCATTTGAGGCTACAAGATCATGTTGGGACCCTCTACAATAACCTCTCATTTTTTGATATGTCAGAAGAATTTTCTAGTGGTGATGACTTTTCAATTAATGGAAAAGGTATCAAATGCAAGCAATGTAAAGTTGTAAAGGGGTGTAACTTTCATTCTACAACTCGTGTTATCAAATGAACTATTCCAACATGTTTGAATGGGTGTGTTTAGGTTAGGAATGGTCCTATTTTTCACCCAAACATGTTGAATCAGTATGAGCTACGTTCAACCGACTCAATCCCTTAAGGGTCCAAAGTGCAAAATGGTTGCAATCTTTGACAGGTTATAACTCAGAAACCATGACAAGAAAATTTTTGTCTGGGGCTATGGAATCACATTAGGCCTCTCTACAATAACCTCTCTCTATTTTTTATATCTCGAAGGTGTTTTCCAGTGGTGATGACTTTTTCAGTTGATGAAAAAAGTGTCAAATGCAAGTAGTGTAAAGTTGCAAAGGGGTGTAACTTTCGTTCTACAACTTGTGTGACCAAATAGAATATTCCAAAACATCCATATAGGTAAATTTAGGCTAGGAATGGTCCTTTTTCACACTCAAACATGCCGAATCAGTCTGAGCTACATTCAACTAACTTAATCCCTTAAGAGTCCAAAGTGCAAAATGGCTACAATCTTTGATGGGTTGTTACTCAAAAACCGTGATACCTAGAAACTTTTTTTCTAAGGCTATGAGATTGTGTTGGGCCCCTCTACAATAACCTCTCTCAATTTTTGATATCTCGAAGGCATTTTCCAGTGGTGACAACTTTTCAATTGATGGAAAAAGTGTCAAATGCAAGCAGTGTAAAGTTGCAAAGGGGTGTAACTTTCCTTCTGTAACTCATGTGAAAAAATAGACTATTCCAACCCATTTGGATGGGTACATTTAGGCTAGGCATGGTACTCTTTTGCACCCAAACACGTTGAATCAGTCCAAGCTACGTTCAACCGACTCAATCCCTTAAGAGTTCAAAGTGCAAAATGGTTGCAATCTTTGACAAGTTGTTACTCAAGAACCGTGACACTTAGCAACTTTTCATCTAATTCTACAAGATCATGTAGGGACCCTCTACAATAACCTCTCTTAGGTTTTGATATCTCAGATTTTTTTTCCAGCGGTGATGACTTTTTAGTTGATGGAAAAAGTGTCAAATGCAAGTAGTGTAAAGTTGCAAAAGGGTGTAACTTTTTTTTTGCAACTGGTGTGACCAAACGAACTATTCTAACACATCCTAATTCATATTTTTAAGCTAGGAATAGTCCTCTTTCACACCCAAACACGCTGAATCAGCCTGAGCTACATTCAACCGGCTCAATCCCTTAAGAGTTCAAAGTGCAAAATGACTGCAATCTTTGATGGGTTGTTACTCGGAAACCATGACACTTAGAAAATTTTCGTCAAATGCTACGGGATCACATATGGACCCTCTACAATAACCTCTCTTATGTTTTGATAGCTCAGAGGAATTTTCCAGCGGTGATGACTTTTTAGTTGATGGAAAAAGTGTCAAATGCAAGTAGTGTAAAGTTGCAAAAGGTTGTAACTTGTGTGACCAAACGAATTGTTCCAACACATCTAAATAGGTACATTTATGCTAGGAATGGTCCTCTTTCACACCCAAACATGCCGAATCAGTCTGAGCTGCGTTCAACTAGCTCAATCCCTTAAGAGTCTAAAGTGTAAAATGGTTGTAATATTTGATGGGTTCTTACTCAAAAACTGTGACACTTAGAAATTTTTCATCTAAGGCTATGGGATCACGTTGGGCCCCTCTATAATAACCTCTCTCAGTTTTTTATATCTCAGAGGCATTTTCTAGTGGTGATGACTTTTCATTTGATGAAAAAAGTGTCAAATGCAATCAATGTAAAGTTGCAAAGGGGTGTAACTTTTGTTCTGCAACTTGTGTGACCAAATGGGTTGTTCCAACACATCGAGATGGGTACGTTTAGGCTAGGCATGTTCCTCTTTCACACCCAAACACGTCAAATTAGTTTGAGCTACGTTCAATCAGCTCAATCACTTAAGATGGAATGCAAAACAAAGGAAAAGAGAAAGATTTAGGTGACAGTTCATAAGTCTAAGTTTTCCACACAAAAAAGCATATGATTGCATGAAATAGGTAAAATGTGTGGGTATCAAAATAGTTGAAGAAAATGGAAAATCTACAAAAAACACCACATGGAGGAATAGGGAAATCGGTGTATGAGGCTTAGGGTTAATTTTGACATCCCAAGCTTCACACCACTTGCATGGACAGTCATAAGTGATGGGTTTGATTAATTGGTATAAGAAGGCTAAGGGTTGATTTATACATTCTTGGCTCCATACCACTTACACGAAGTCATGAGTGACAGTTCCCATTGGGTACTTAACTAACTCAATAGGTTTTGACTTTAGATGAACTCACACAACAAAAGAAAATCTTACCTAGATGAGTTTGGTTGCAGTGGATGTTACTCTAAATGAGATAAATTGATTTCTCTTCCATATATTTGTGTGGGGGGAATTTAAAATCTTCTATGAGTCGGATGCTCTTGTGTAAGCATTGTAAGTCAATAATGAAGGTTGGTGAGTTGCAGTTTCAAATTAGGAATATAAGATGACTCTACAGATGAGTGCAGGAGACAAGTAGATTGAATAAGCATGTAATCCACAAGAAGGAAAGTTAATAGAGGACTATAGATGTTCTTAACAAGGCCCCAATACATTTGAAAGCCCAAATTGACTTGTAAATGTTGCAAGATGATAGTGGAAATGAGGAAGCACAACTTCAATATTTTTTTTGTAAATCTCTCTTTCAATGTGTGTTTGAGTTATTTACTTTCTTACTTTCATCCAACTAATTTAGTAATTGAAGCACATAAGAAAGCATATGAATGATATGTTCAATTTATTAGAAGCATAGTTCTTACTTACAAAAGTAAGTAACATTAGACTTTACTAATATGCAATCTAAAGAATCAATGTGCTCATTTACTACACCATTATCTTATGGATTTCAAGGGCCACATGTTAGCAGTAACATAAAAGGAGTGTGAAATCTGGCCTATAAGCATTGTAGGCATGCGTTTGAGCATGCACACAATTGCATAATTAATATAAGATCTAGATGGAAGCCATAGTGGTGGGAAATATAATTTTGTAGCCTTTTATATATTGATTTAGTATCGCAGAACATTGAATTAGCACATAAGTAAATGATAAATCCTTGGTGAATCATTTTTGAAAATATTGAAGCTATTTAGCATTAACTAATAAAGTTGTTTAGCATCAATTAATAAATATTCAAGAAAAACCATGAAGGACAGCAATGAGCAATGCTAGGGCTAACCAAATGTTAAATGTCAAGACCATGAAAAAATGAAAGACGTAATAAGTGAAGTATACACGTAATAAGTGAAGCATACAAATAATACATGGACTATACATGTGAATAAGTGAAGCATACATTGGAATAAGTGAAGCATACACATGAATAAGTGAAGCATACATGTGAATAAGTGAAGCACAAATACTCAAATACACGTAAGCCATGAAGTATACACATGAAAACAAGTAAGTCACAAAGTATACATTGGAATACACGTAAGTTGTAAAGTATACACTTGAATACACGTAACTCATATCTAATGAAGTGTGGATTTATAATGCAAATATGGACACCATCAATAAAAAATATTTATATTAACCAAATAGCCATGTAGGCATACATCAATATATGTCGATATAAGTATAAAATATATACAAAATAGTCATATAGGCTTACAAGAATGCCATATAGGCATACAATGTCAAGTATATGCAATACAAAATATGTCCAAAAATGCTATATAGGCATACAACAAAGGACCCCACTCAAAATTCATTTCCCTCCAGGTGAATGAAACAAATGGGTGGGCTTTGGTGGTCAGGTGGATGGTGATGCGTATGAAACTCGTTTACCCTGAACTCGAGGGCTACTCCTCCTATTTAGTTCCTTAACAAGCTTCAAATGTTAAAATAACAAGTAAATACATTAATATATAGAAATTACATTTAAAACAATGATATATCTAACAAAATAATCACTTACTACCGCTAGACGATCTCTCTCCTTGAGCGAAAGATTCGCATGCTCACGTTGTGGCATGCCAGAGTCCTATAGAAACCATCCAAATAGAAATTAAACTATGTATCAATAATCATTTTATTTTTCACTAAGTAACAACTATAACAATGAATGTAACTTGAAATTTACTAATCTGCTTCATGCCATCATGAGAGGCATCGAGTTGTCTATTGTACAAGACACACCTTGCTCCATTACCATATCCACATCTGGATGCAATTCCACTTGCATCATTTGAAAATAAAATAATAAATTATTCAATCACAAAAAAGTAGAATAGTGATGTAGGTCACGGCTTATAATGTATGAGATAATCAATAAAATTTTGAGTACTTATTGAACTATATATTTCTTACTATTTTCCCTATCCATAGCTTGTTTGAAAGAACCTATTTTAGGATTTTATCCATAGCATCGATGCAGTGAATTGTTTCATAAAATGCTTTGGTAGACATGTATAAAAAATGTGGTAGCATAGAGAAGGTAGTGAACTATTCGAAAAAATTCCTCAAAGAAATGTGGTCTCCTGGTGATGGAAATACATGAAACTTTTTTTTGTCATGGAATTCCATCACCATGAGATCGCATTTCTTTGAGGCTTTTTTTTCAAACATTTCATTTCCTTATCTATGCTATTATGTTGTGATGGGGTGGATTGTATAGTGTGTTATTGGTTATGAGATGGAGGGGGGCCATGAGATGAAGAGGGATGGGTGTTTTTATCATGAGGGGAAGATGATCATTAGATGGGGTGGAAGGTGTACTTTGAGACCACATTTTGAGAGTGATCATACAATGGAGTGGAAGAGGGGAGAGGGGATTGTGAGAGGGGGGATGAAGGGATATCTTGCTCTTGAGATGGGAAGATATCATTAGATGGGATGGAAGGGATATGTTGTTCTTGATTGGAAATGGGATCATGAGATGGAAGGGGATCATATGATGGAGGAGAAGGGTTTCTTTGATATTTATATGGAGGGTAATCTATGTTAGCATGCTTTGGATTAGGAGATGGACATAGTTCATTTGATATGCATGGTGCCATAAGGGAGGAAGGTTTTATAGACTCTTCAACTTGGATTGATGGATTGATAGGGGATTCATTTAAGATTTAGGGTATTATGGTTCCTCTTGATTTGGGGGTGATGAAGGTGGATGCTTGATATTGGAAGATTACACCACTTTGTTTTCGCATGGGGAAACCACCTTTGTAAATAGTCCTAGGAGGAAGTTATTATGAGAGACATGGGATGACTTTTCTTGGTAATAGTGGGGTGATGTGGATTTTAGGGATGTGGGATATGAAAGTGGAATAAGAGGTGGAAGCTTCCATGGATTGGTAAATTGAGGATGAGGACCTTGAAAAGGATTTGGAGGGAAATTTTGGCTAAAGGCTTGGTTTCTATTCTTAAGGAAATGAGTTGTTTGAAGAAATTCCTCAAAGAAATGTGGTCTCATGGTGATGGAATGGAATTCCATCACCATGAGACCACATTTCTTTGAGTCATTTATTCAAACAACTCACTGTCTTGTCTATGTTATTGTTTACTATTATGCTTTGATAGATTTTTTCCAAGCATTCATAGTTTGTTGGAAAGCACATGTTTTAGGATTTTAGCCATAACAACAAGGAAGTGAACTGTTTGATAAAATTCTTTGGTAGAAATGTATGGAAAATGTGGTAGCATAGACAAGGTGGTGAGATGTTTGAAAAAATTCCTCAAAGAAATTGGGTCTCATGGTGATGGGCATCACCATGAGATCACATTTCTATGAGGCGTTCTTTTAAACAACTAATTTCCTTGTCTATGATATTGCTTACTATTATTCTTTCATAGATTTTTTCCAAGCATCCATAGCATAGACAAGGCAGTGATCTCTTTGAAAAAATGCCTCAGTAAAATGTGGTCTCATGGAATGCTATGACAAGCAAATGCAATTGGTAGCTGCTCCTAGTTATTACTTATACTATGTGAAGTAATTACATCACTGCTTATGTTGACTTTCTAAAAAACCATATTGTAATTGAAATTTTATCATCTATCAACATCTAGTTATTAGTTATGCAATGTGAAGTAATGCTTTGAGTTTGAAAGATGTGCAGTGAAATGTAATCAACAATATGAATATAAAATACACAAATCTATTAAGTACAATTCATTAGTTAAACTCTTTATTTTATTACCTACGTGAAGGTTTGAACTCCACTAGCACTGGGAGGTGTTTCCATGAAACCTCCAATATTAACCTATTCAACATCCAAAATAAGATGTTAGAATACCATTCATATAACAATGTTATTCACATGTAATAATTATAATTGTTTACTAGTTACATACCTCAGTAGTAGATGCAGTGGAGTAAAAAAATAGGTGGAGGGTCGGTGTAAATAGTATCAACACTATGACCCTAAAATTTTATTACAATCATTAAACTAAATTAGTTAATCTTGCATTTCAAAAAATGAAATTTAATAAATTAAATTCAATGAACATGCTAACAATTTCATGAGTATCAAGGTTGAAAGCCTCATTCAACATGACATCTTCCATCACCAACTGGGCAGCTGTAGGCGTATCCTATGCACTAGCCTCTTGACTATTTGTGGGTTCATATGTATAGGATGACCCATAAACTTGACAAGAATGGGGTGGAACCCTACCCCTCAAACTCTTCCCTGGATGGCACTATACTGCAAGACTGGCACGTTGGATGATACTCTGGGTCAAGAGATAATAGACTATAGAGTGTCCACCTCATAACTCTCCTTCACAATGGAAGGGATAGCAACGTGCTCATAGGCCGGCCTAGCGAGTGCTCATCTCCCTTGCCGATGAGGATTGAGACATGCACCTAGTCTTTCCTGCGCCAACCCACCAACTCTCCCCTAAAAGTCCTTCACATCAAAATATTTGGGGATTTTGTTGAGGACGAACTCGTAGTATAGTTTCCTCAAGAAATATTGGGGGACCTTGTTATTGTTGCATGGAGGATGGTCAAAAACCATCCACCACCTCTTCCAAAAAAATTCATAATCCCTTGGTGGTTGCACCAATGGATAGGAAACCTCTTGCTATTAAGGTCAAGAGTTTGATTTGTATGTGTGCTAGTGAATAGTGAGCACAAGTCATATTTTGTAATTTTGTAATTTTTTACTTGTTTGTATGATATTTTATCTACATAAAATCTCTATACTCTTGCCTCTTATCTGCCCAACCACTTAATTGCTTGTTAATTGCATCTACATGTGCTAACATAGCTTGAAGTGAATTTGTAAGTATGGTTCTTTCCAAGGTTGAACTTACAGGATCATTCAACCTTGTAATTAACTCAATTTTTTTTTTTTTGTTTTCAATTTCCCCCATTAAATTTTGTTGAGTTCCAGGAGGATGTTGAGGAATTGTTGGAGGAGTTTAGTGTTTTGGTTGCTCATCAGGATTTTGTTGGTGTGCTTGTTCATGAGGAGGAGAAGGATTTTGAAGAGGAGAATCTGGTGGAATTTCAACTCTTGATAATTAAAGAAATTAAAATAAAAAACATATTAAATCTACCTAATTAACAACAAATTCACAAAAAAAAACCAATAAAAGCTTACTCCTTTGAGTTGCCTGTTAACGGTTGTAGCATTCTAGCGAAGAAATAGCAGAAATTCGGTGAAGAAAATGGATGAATTTGAGGTCTCCACAATGTGAGAACGCCTTGGAAGGGTTTGTAGGCCATAGATGAAGAAATATGACAGTGTAAAATTATTTTTATTTTCTTTTTTTTCCTTATAAAGACTCAAAACATGCTTGTGTTATGACTTTTCAAAAAAAAATAAAAATTTGGCCACTTTTTGGCCCCCCAACTTTTTGTACCCACCCATGTATTAATTATGATGACAAATCCTTCCATTTAAAAAAAATTAATTCTTATGGAAAAGTAGGGGCTTGAGGGTGGAAATGATCAATGGGTTTAAGGGGTAGAATCTATAATATTTAGTTGCCACCATTTATTTAAAATATAATCTAACTCAACCCTCCTTATATTTGTGAGGTAAAATTTACACACATTTTGTAATTCTCATGGGGCCTGAAATTTATTTTAGATCATTGATCTCAATGGAGATCAACAATCCAAAAGCAATTTCGAGCCCCGTGAGAATTATAGATTGTGTGTACATTTTATCTCACCAAATACAACGAGGGTTGTTAGATTACATTTTAAATCAATGGTGGCAACCAAATATTGGAAATATGACCCTAAAGCAGCTAATAATTTTGATATACTATTGGAAAATTAATTTAGATTTCTATTATGACTTATAAATTCAGGTGAATCTGATCTAATCCTATATTGAATATTATGGTGAATTTTTGGGTTAAAATGTTTAATAAAATAAATTCTTTGGCAATTTAAATAAGACTAAAATATTTTTTTTCTAAAATTTGGCAACTCAAGTTATGTTATAAGTTGAACTATTAGCCAAATTTCGATTTCCAAATTTCAACTATTAGCCAATTGGAAAATATTTTCTACTACAAAAATTACTACTTCTCTCTCTACCTATCTATCCATTTCTCTAGTTCTCTCTCTCTTCTCATATTTCCCTATCTCTCCCTCTTTATCTCTCCCTCTCTCTCTTTATATATCTCCTTATATCTCTATCTCTCTATCACTCTATCCCACCCTAGAATATCTATCTTCATATCACCCTCTCTCTTTTCCCCTATATCTCTCTATCTCCATCTCTCTCTATTCCCTCCACCTCTCTATCTCTCTATCTATTTCTCTCCCTCTTCATGTATTCTCTATCTTCATCTCTACCTCTTTATCTATATATACCTCTCCCTCTCTTTCCCTCTCCCTCTTCCTGCACATCTATAGCTATATCTCTATTTTCCTCTTTCTCTCCATATTTCTCCTTTTATCCCTCACACACTCTATTTATATCTATCTCCTTATCTTTCCATCTCTATCTCATTTTCTATCAATCTCTCTCTACCCCTATATCTATCCCTCTCTCTACTTGTCTCTCTATATCACTTTCGATTTATATATTTATATCTATCAATCTCTCTCTATCTCTTTATCTCTCCCTCTTACTCTCTCCTTCCATATCTCCATCTCTTTCTCTCTATATATATTTATATCTTCTATCTCTCTATCCCTATATCATCTCCCTCTCCCTCTCCCTCTCCATCTATTTCTCTCTTCCCCCCTTTATCTTTCCCTCTTTTTACCCCTATATCTCCCTCTCTCTCCCTCTCTCCTTATAATACTCAAGTCAAGAATAAACATGAGTGTGTTATAGTATGCTTATATTATAACGGTAGCCCACAATAATGCAATCATGTTTGTGGAGAAGAAAAATTCCAAAATATGGTAAAAAGACATGTGGATCCCATGATTCTAGATCCACATGATTTATTTCACCTTGTAATATACACATTAACTAACATATGAACAAAATTTTCATGGTGATGACAAAATATCAATCATTATATAACAGTTCTATGACCTTTTCTTGTTTCATCAACATAGAAGAATAAAATTGTATATTTTTTTAGATTGAATTTAATAGTATCAACTATTATTTTAATGTTTTAAAGATTTGGAATGAAAATTTTCATTTTTTTGTTTAAATTTGATAATATGCAATCACTTTTTTTATATTTTATACTAATTCTATTAGATATATATATATATATAGAGAGAGAGAGAGAGAGAATTGAACATTATACCTAGGAAATTGGTGAAAAACTCAAATTCTGGAGGAGTGTGAAACCGAAAAAAAATGAAACAACATCATGTAATTAAGAAATTGGATCTTGGAGTTCAAGGTATGCCATCATTTTATTTTTCCCTTTTGTTCATGCCCCTTTCTCATCATAGTTCATGTGCTGCATATCCTAGTGTTAATTCACTTCATTGCAACCCAATTCTTAACTCTTTCATGGTTCATATCCCTTCCCTTTCCAATAATTTTGATATTGTCACTAATTTCTATAATTCTCATGATTTTTTTTATCATGGCACTCACTTAGCTAGGCTAATATCAATCAACATCATATAATTATGGTAAGGAAGCTAAGGTAGTGGAACAACTTCCTACACTAATCTTGAGAGGAGGATAATGCAAAACTTTACAAATCTTTACAACAGTTACCAAAACTTAAACATAAATAAAAATAAATATCATGCATACCACAACACAATGATTTACGTGGGGAAAACCATTTCAAGAGAAAAACCCCGTACTCCAAAAGCTACCCAATATATTATTCATAAATCATGAATATTACAATATACTTGTAGACAAATATTCTCATAGGGGTATCACCAACCAGAGATCTAGAGTCAACATGGTTGTTATCAGACTCTCAGAATACATCATAATGCACAACCATAATATAATTCCCTCATAAAATAGGGTTACCTTGCAGGGTAAGACAAGCCAAAAAAATACCCACCATCAAATCTGAGACTTAATGATGAATGGTCCAAATTTAGAATAATAAAATATACACAAAATGTGGCTTTCAAGGGCACTACCCTTGAACCCCGTTGGGGCGCACAGCTCCCGAAACCCTTGTTAGGGGAATAAGCCCCTTAGACCCTGCAAAGAGGGTACCCCCTGCACCCCCCCACACTCACCTATCAATAGTAAACCTTTTGTAATTGTAAGGTTGAGACACATTTTCCCAAAAAATATTTCCTAACTATAATATTTGATTTGTGTTATCAACCCTACAAGTGGACCTATATACTTAAATCTCATTGATGCACTAGGTAGTAATTTATTACACAATCATATATGTTATTATCCATCATATTACGATCCTATGAGGATACTAAGTGTAGTGTAGGAAATTGTATACCTCTTACAATTTTACACTTTTTTTTAGGTCCCTTAACTGGACTTAATTAAGCTTCTAATTTTCCAAGTTATGCATTCCAAAGCCTTATTATTCCCATTTTCCGAAAGGGAAACCAACATTTAATTAATGCAATTAATATTTTAATCACCTTGGAATGTGAATGTCCTGGATTTTTAGACCAAGACCCATTTAAATATGATTTTGGTGAATGGGTCCCCTTTAAGTCTTAGAACCCATTTTTAAATATGATTTTGGTAGTCTTTTAATGATTCAAATTTAATATTCAATTGTCAGATTTTGGAACCTAACTTTCGGGAAATTAAAAAAACACCTATAAATACATAGTTTTTCTATCAATTCAAATATAAGCATTCTAACACACTTTTTGAAGACTTCTTATTGATAAAATATTATTGTCAAGAGCATTCAAGAGAAAATTTATTAGTCATTTGTTGCAAAAATCAAGATCCTATCATCATGTTCAAGCTTATGTGTTCAAGTCATCTTGTGAAGGCTAATATGCATTGTTGATCCTAAAGCATCCAAGCATTTTCAAGTGTCCAAATCTATCAAGAAAAGAAAGATCAAGTTCCTTGGAGAGATGTGTTTGTCTTCAGTCCTCTAAGGGAAGCTATTGAAGGTTTGGTGATTTATAGCAAGAAAGTGTTCATTCATCATTTCCTTCTCCACTATCATTGTCTTTCTATCAATATTTAATTACCAAATATGGGGTTTGACTGAGGAAAACCCCCATTCAAACAAAACAATTTTCCCTCCCTTTTTATGTGTAGATTATAGGTTGAAGAGGGATTGAAGATCTTGAAGAGAAACTTTGCATTGTTTCATAGGCTATCATCATTGTTGTCAAGCCACAAAAACTCATATTCAGATTTTATTTCCAACTTTCCAACAATGGAGCCTGTGCAAAACAAAAGCTAAGATCCTATCTCAAGGGACTACCAAAATAATTTTCAGAAGCCCTAACCAGGACCCATTCACCCTAGGGTGAACCTATCCTTCAATAGAGCTCAAAACCTACTTTTGGTGACTGGTACATGTGTCCTTACCCTTCTCATATTTTCTTGCAAACTGTGATTTCTATTTCTATACTTTCAAGAATTTGCATTTCATGTTCTAGGTCTTATTGTGCATTTAGTTTGAACATTGCATATTATTTCAATTTGGTTTCAGATCTGTCCTATTGTCTTAAGGATTGAAATCAAGTGTGATTGACTCACCTTTGAGGTTGAAAGTCAATCTTTACACCTTGTGACCACTTTCCCAATGAAATGCATTGGGGAAAGAAATAAATAGAGAATACCCCCTATTCATTAAGGAACCATTTCTCTACATTTCATTTTAGTGAACCCAACGTTGTTAAGTTGTCTTGTTCACCATTTCATTTTGGTGGACCTGACATTGTGCATCATACCTTTTCTAATTTGGAGATCTTTGAAACCTTAGATCTAGGTTTTACATCATCTTGTTTTGCATTGCATTTAGGGTTACAAATTGCATGTTTGCATCATTTAAACTCATAAAAATCCAAAAATATTGCATACTTTCTACATAATAGCTTGCATTAAGGTGTTTTTAAGTCATTTAGATCAACATTTCATTCAAAGTTGAATTCAAAAAAGTTGTCATTTTGTTCATACATTGTCATTCAAATTGTATTTGCATTTTCATCATATTTCTAAAAAAATTGTCATTGAAGAATCTATTTGTTGTTAGAAATAGTGAGCTTAAATATCAAGTTAAATACTTAAATTTAAATTTATTAGACCCCTGTCCCAGGACTCATTTGCCCTAGGGTGAACTTGTCTTGGTATAGGTGATTTTCCAAATTTTTGCACACTATTTTGTCTTTATATTATCAATCTGTTCCAGCTCATAGATCTCTATTTCAGTTTCAGAAATTGTATATTTCTATAGTTGTTTGCATCTAGTTCAACTAGTGAAAGATAGTGCATTGTTTAAAATCAAAATTGGCATTCAAAAGTAATAATTTTTCAGGTTTTTACATCTAAAATCAATCAATTATCATATTTCAGATTTGAAAAATTGCAATATCTTGTTTAAATACTTGCACCATGCTTCCTATTTCTATATGCTTACTATCTTTATAAATAGTTCCTTTTATCCATTTTGGGTACACTTTTGGTTTGGTGAAACTTGTATGACAACCTGGTGTCCTACTACCAATACATCAGTGAGACAGTTTGAGACTCATCGCATCCTATGTTGGTACATCCACTATGGATCTTAGGTTTTCCAACTCTTTCACTCATAGTGTTGATACTAGTCAATCCATTTTGGACAACACCTCTTATACCATAATTGGATTCATTGGCATTCAACCTCCTAAGAGACAAACCAACTTGTCTCTTGACATTTCTTTCTCAAATAGTGATATAATTAAACATGCACTCGATGGTCCTCTTTACATAGCTAGAGGAATCAATGACAACCCTGCAAATGGGATATTAATTTTGATCTTGTGTGTGTAGATAATGTGATCATTGAAGAATTCTTATTTTTTCATGAACTTTACCAATATTCTTATGAAAAATTGAAAGCATGGATCAAAAAACATAATGGTTTTGCTCACCCTACAATAGGTTTTATCACTCTTCCATTAAAATTTTGATTGCAACAATTAGATGTATCATTCTCCAACATCCCGATGTGGGATCAATTTTGTGTGAAGTTAGGCTATCCATAGCATGGCTACGCTTCATGAATTTCATCCCATCGATCATCCACAAGTGCTTGAAATTTCCATTTGACAACCAAATTTTTACAATGCATCATAGTGGATTTAATCCTTTGTCTTCATGAGGGAACTTTATATTGGATTTCTTTTGGCCTAAACTTGTAGAGCCTATAAAACCTCGTGAAGATTTATTTTTCAAATTTTATCAAAAATTCAAAGTGAAGCGTATAGCAGAGTTATCCCTTGCCAATATCCCAACTAAAATTGAAAGATTTATAGTCGTTCCTCCCACTCTAAATTTTTTGGATGAACCTATGCTTGAACCAAAAGAAATAAAACATGATGCTATTCTACCACCTATATCATTCAAGAGACCAAGAGATAACCATACAATTCCCTTTGCGCCTCCTAAAACTGAACAAGTTTATAAGCCTAAAGAGAAAGTGGTTTCACAACCCTTCGATGTCCCTTTCATTCCTCCTCTAAGGAAAGAAAAGAGATCGATGGTTGATAAACCCTCTCCTACAACATCACAACTTGAAAACTGTGCAAGAAGAAACCAAAATGCTAAAGAGCATAGGCATAGACATCGTGATATTACTCATCAATTAGAAGAAAAGAACAAACAAACTAAAACAAAGCATGATGATTCTCCACCTTCACTACAACATGAAACTTTTGCACAAAAAAAACAAGAACATACAATGGAAATTGTCATTAGACCTCTTGTTGTGATTAACTTGGATGATGATTATGAGATTGCTAAAATTGATGAATAAGTGCATAACGAATTGATTTTTTTTCCACTTCTATGAACTTAGATGGGTGTAACCATGATGATCCTCCTAAAAAGAGTGGCATCACCACATATTAACCTAGTGATTATCCTAGTATGGAACTTTTCATTATTCCTTTGGCTAGTTATCTGCTTTTCATATATGACAAACAAGATTGGGATGTAGATGACCTATTATAGGTTGGCTCACATGTGACACTAGTTTTCTTTTCTATGTTCTTTGTGATTGCATGTATGTAATATGATCCCTCTTATTGTGATGCTTGGTGTGCCTTTATTTTTGTGAGTTTTCTTTGGATGACCCTTTTTACTCCATTGGTCACAAGGTTATAAAGGAAAAAAAATCTGTTGTAACATTCTTTTATTTGTATCTGCATTCTTCTATCTATTGCAATCATTGTCTTTTCCTTAGTTTGGGAATGAATCTTTAATAATAAATGAACCTAATGTTTCCTCGATTTAGTGTTGTGATGTGTTTTACACATTCACATTAAGTTTAGGGCCCATTTTAACTAAATGGACTTAATTGTGTCTTATTTAGTGTGTTGTAAAGTGTATCACAAGAAAAGGATGCATCACAAGAAAATGACGCATCACAAGATAAGTCAATTTAGTTAAAAAGGTCCCTAAAATTAATGAGAATGTGTAAAACACATTACAACACTAAATCAAGGCAACAATAGGTTCATTTATTATTAATTATTTATTCCCAAACTAAGGAGAAATGGATACTTTTTTCCGTTACTACAGATATTTCTGACATGATAAATAAATTTGAAGTTCAACCTCGTAAGGGCCAAACCACTTTGTTGCATGACATTGATTTTACACATATTGATGCATCCATCTATACATACAATGGTCCTCTCTACATCGCCAATTGAATTAATGATAAACCCACAAGGGGAATACTCATTGATCCTATATTTAGAAAATGTGAACAATTTCTATTTGTGCATGAACTTTACAAAGACAATTATGAACAATAAAAATCATGGCTAAAAACTTATGATGGTTTTGTTTGCCCTACAATATGTTTGATAACTCTTCCACCCAAAGTTATACCAAAATAATTGGATTTTTTGTTCACTATTATCCCAATGTCAGACCAATTTTGTTTGAATTTAGGTTATCCATGGTTGTGCTCAATGAATGTGGTCCCATCAATTATCCACAAGTGCATAAAATTTCCTTTTGAAGATGAAATGCATATAGTTTATCATAGTGGATTTAAACCTTTGGCTTCTCATGGAAATTTTTCATTAGATTATTTTTTGCCTCAACCTATTGAACCTGTTAAACCTCATGAAGCACTTTTTTATATTATATCAAAAGTTTATTAAATCCAAGCGTATAACAGAGTTATCCCTTTATAATATCCCACCCAAGGTTTCTCGGCCCATTGTGACTTTAATGGATATTTCTCCTACCCCAAAGGTAGTAAAGGAACCTAAGTCTAAACCAAGTTTCCTCCCTCGATCACCTAGCATGTATGTTGCGGTTCCACCTTCATCGTCTTATAAAAGACCAAGGGATAATCATGTATTTATATTTGTACCTCCAAAAGAAAAACAATTTTATATACCTAAGAACATGGTAGTTTCCCAACCCATGATGGTCCCTTTGGTTCCTCTTAAGGAAGAAGAGAGACCAGCATTGGAGGATAAATTAAAATATGAAACTTGTGTAAGAATAAATAGAAGTGAAAAAGAGTGTAAGCATAGGCACCATGTCATAGCTTGCCAACTTGCTGAGAAGAATCAAACCTTACCTAATGATCAACTGTCTATCCAACCTAACTCTAATGAACTACCTCCCATCCATCCATCCTCATCATTGCCTAAATCCACTATGTCACCCTTGTGAAAACATGAAATTAAACCATATTTATCCCAATATAAGAAAAGAATGAAGAATGAACATATGGATGATATTATTCATAGACCACCTATTGTGATAAACTTGGATAGTGAAGATGAAGAAGCTAAGATAGAAGAACAAGTGCATAATGAATTATCTCTTTTATTTTCCAAATCTATGTATTTAGATGGGGGCAACAATGATGGTCCTCCTGATGAGAGTGACTCACCATGTGCTAAACCTAGAGTTGCTCCTTATATGATACTTGCTTTAGTCCCTTTAGTGTATCGTCCACCTTCCATTATGATGAGAAATATTGGGATGATGACGATTTACTTTAGATCATCTTGCATGTGTGATACCATTTGTGTGTATATGTGTTTGTTTGAATGTGATGTGATCTCTCATATTTTGTTGTTTGGCATGCCTTTATGTTTGTTATTTTCTTTGTATGACCCGTGTTTCTCTAATTGGCACAAGGATACGAAGGAAATGAATCTGTCGTGAAATTCATCTATTTGTGTCTCCATTCTTTTTTATGTGGTAAACATTTATTTTTATTATCTTGTGTCTTCCTTTTAGGGATGATGCAATACATTGATGCATTTAGGTCTCTTCTATGTTGACCTAGAAGGTTTTTTTTGTCATATCTATGTGGCTTTCATCATGTTTGTAGTTCCACAAGTCTCTAGGGGAATGATGTCAATTTTGAGCATAATTATAATATATATTATCAAAGGTTTGTATTGACCCCAAATCTGTGGATCCTTTATGTGTCATCTTTTGTATTGTTATGTGGATTTGTATTGTGGGCAACCCCTCATCATGAGTTAGCTTTATTGGAAACATATCACTAGGAAAGGGTTTTTGAATAAGCTCTCATGACCTTTTTTTTTCATGTTGCATATATTGTCTTACTCTACCTTAAAGGGAATTGTTCACATGTGTTGGACTTGGTGATGCGTCAGCTTGGCATTTTGATCATTTTTGTGTAGTTCCTTATTAGATTTATTGGGACTATAACTCTTGGTATGGTTGACATGAGATTGATCACACCTAGTGAAAACTAGTCCTCACTAGCCCTTGTGTGTTTCTCATTGCTACTGTCAGAAAGCTCACATAGTGAATATCAAACTGCACTAGCCTATGGTGCTTTGGTTCATGTTAACCTAAAAAATATTGTACTTTGTTATCCCATGAATAATGAACGACTTGGGTATGGATCCTAGCAATATTTATGTGGAGCTTGCTATTATGTGATTGCCATACCCCCTTCACATGTTGCCATTATGTTTGCATCATTTCTATATCATGTTTACATTTACATTATGTTTGCATTTTTTTGCATTATGTTATGTGTTGTGTCTTCATCATGATTTGTGTTTTTCATGTTGCATTACATCTCATACATGTGTGTTTATTTTTCCTCATGTTGCCTTGCCATAAGATCTTGAATCTTGGGGGATAGCACATCCCCTAGATTCAATACCATCCTATTTCTTCAATATTTGGATAACTGAGCCCCTCTTGGCTTATCCATACTTTAGTGTGATTCTAAGCATAAATTCATACTCTCACTAAAGTGGGTGGTAAATGTAGTGTAAAAAATTGTCACCCTTGACAATTTCACATTAGGTTTAGCTCCCCATATGTGTGTGGACCTAATTGTGCATTAATTACACATTTTATAAACATTTTCAAAAAATAAAACACAAGAAATAAAATTATACATTTAATATTTTACCTCGACACTTTTTGGCCCCAAAAAATGTGGATCTAGTTTAGGGTGCACCACACACTAGACAGCCTCTTTTTGGCTCCAAATTTGAATATGCCAGTGTCGACATCTGATTTTTGAGAAATTAGAAAAATTACATATAAATACAAAGTATTTTCACCATTTTAATCCTAGCACTTTAATTGAGAAAACGAGCATCCTTAAAAGCATTTAAGATCAATCAAGAGTATAATTATCAATATTTTAGCAACATCCATTCATGTCAAGCATTGTGTCAAGTTTCAATCACGTGTTTATGTTTTGTTCATGTTTTGTTATCATTTGTTTGTGAGCACTAACACTTGCATGACTTCAATCAAGCTATAAAATTCTCCTTAAAGGTGATGAGTACATGACTTCAGTCCATCAAGGAAGGAAAATTTGAGTGGTGAGTTGCATCAATTTTTCAATTTATTAAACTTGTTAACATTTAGCCTCTACTTGATTGAGGGTAAGCTCTCTTTTACATCATCATAGCCATTGTGGAGGTAGAAATGCTAAAATAGGGTTTGACTTAGGCAAGCCCCTATATGGAATAACCCTTCCCCTTCTATCTTGTGTGTAGTGTTTTCAGATCTAAAGATATTTGGAGGAAGATAAAGGAATAATTTCTCATTCACACATTCAAGCCTGCAAGTTGTCAAGATAGAAACTAGATTTTTGTTATCCTTGAATCTTGTTGTGCTTGATTCACAAGATAACCAATATGAAACTTGTTTTTTTTGTAGTCTCATACACTCTAAGTACATAGAACAAGGTAAATTTCAATTTTCCCTAGTGTGTGGTCATAAGTCTTGGAATATCTTCCGAGTAATAACCTTCATCAGTTCGTCAAAATTCTTCTTTTTGTCCAAATTGCAAAAAATCAAGTTATCTAGAGTTAAAAAAATTATACGTGCAAGGTCAAGGTTTTTCCTTGACCCTACAAGTCAACATTGCACAAGTCTTGTCAGGTCGGTGGTTTTTCATGAAATTGAAAATTACTTGCAAAATTGTTAAAATTTCTCGAAATTGCAAGTTAAGTCAAACCAATTTGTATGTGTGTCAAATTTTACCTCTCCCGCAATCTCAATTTTCACATCAAGTGCATTAATTGTCATTTTGATGTCTTTTTAAACCATTTTTAAACCTTTTTAAATCATTTTTCATCTTCATTTCTCTTCATCATTCATCCTCTTACCTTCATTGCAAACATGTTGGGATTTTGTTTGTTTGATTCTATTTCAAGTTCACACAGATTCAAACAGATTCTAGTAGAAGTTCGACCTAGGTTCGTCGTTTTCATTTTTGGGTATGTTTATTCTTTTTCCCCTTCTTTTTTTAGAGTTTTTCATTTTAATTAATCCTTAGTTTTAATGTTTATGTGTCTGCTTTTAAATTTTGGTTTCTTTCTTAGTTTTTATGTGCCCTAAGGTCTCTGGTTTCAACAATGTTTAGTCATTCTTTCCATATTTTGAACCTTAGGGTTTATTCACTTTGAATGCAAGTTTTCATATGCCCTAGTTCGTATCATCAATGGCTTTTACCTTCAAAATGAGTATATGGTCTATTTAAAAAAAATTCCCATGTCTTTACCTTGTATATATGCATTGTTAAAACCCCGTGTACACACACCAAAGTCTTTATGGTTGAAACATCAAAAGAAAACCTTGGCTTTACACAATGAATAACTATTGTTTGTATCATCGGTCATTTTCATCATCAATGAAAGTGAACTTAGGCCTTTTTCATGTTGGGTCGGGGTTTTACCCTGAATCTACAAACCATTCAATGTCATCCTTGTAGTTACGCCAGAAAACCTCGAATATGCAAAATCATCAGGTCTCCAAGTTGTCAAATCAATAGTTTTCACCAAACTCACAGGTTAAGTCTTTCCCACTTGTTGATTCAGGGATTTTCCATGACTCAACAAATTTTCTTTTAAAACATTTGTAAATTTGTCAAATTTTCCCACATATACAAAAGTTCTTTAAGTTGTATTTGTAAAAGCGTTAAAAAGTTTCGAAAATGCAAAACCAAGACTTGCCTTCATTTGTATGATTGGTGATTTTTGTCGAACTTACAAATGCGAAGTAACCTACCCCTTTGAAATTTCAGGGTTTTTCCTCGACATAATAAGCAAACTTAGATGTCTTTAGAATTTCATCAAATTTTAACTAATTGACAAAAAATGATCTTCCCATTTGTAAAATTGATGTTTTTTGTCAAAATTGCAAAAAATAAATCTTCCCATTTGCTAAGCTGAAATTTTTTCATGACTTTGCAATAAAGAAAACTATCCACTTGTAATTTCAATGATTTTTACCGAATTTACAACTTTTTGATCAAAGGCGATTTCCACTTGCAATTTCATAATTTTCTAGTGCATATGCTCATTTTTGCCAAATTTCTAACATTGGAAATTTTCCTGCTTTGCTAAGCTATTCCTTTGCACTCTATTTTTCATGCCCATCACACTCAAGCCCCATTTTTCACGCAATCATTCTTTCTCAATCCTCACTGTTATTTCTTGAATAAAAATTTTTCCTAACATTTGTAATATTGCTAATCTTCTCATGCAGTTTCTTTGTGCACACTTCTCGAGATCTTGCGTCTGTATTTATGCAATTTATTTTTTCCGCCAATGTCAGATCTTTCTCCTTCCAAGGGGAAAGAGATGAAGTAAAAATATCAAGGTGTGCTTCCTCCTTTAGTGGTCTCATCGAATGTGGATGAAATCAGAGATACATAAATCAGTCGTGTAGACATGGGAGAGTTTGTTGAGAGAGCTGAGAAGCAACTTGCAACCAATGGGATGAAGTCAATAATGCACAACAATATACATCTTGTGGCTTCATTCCCAATAGCAGCTCAGAATCCAAAGTTCGTGCTACAAGTCACTTCTCACTACAACAAGGATGATAGGAAAGTTAGAGATTTAAACAAAAATGTAGTGATGGAGTTAGATCCAAATTTCTTTAACAAATTTTTCATGTGTCTAGGTGTTGATTCATATGTGGAAATTTCTAAGGAATCTGCACAAGAAAAATATGATAAGGATCCTGATTTTGCAAAGAAAATGATCAACAGTAAATGGTTGAAGGATCCTAGTCCAGGTGTTACTAGATGGCCCAAAAAATCTCCTCACAATGATTTTATTGAAGAGGTGAATGACCTTATTACTCTTCTCAGCAAAGTGTATGGTTTTCCTACTTCATTTTATTTTGAGGACTGGATGTACACATACATCAAGATCATTTTGAAAGGGAAGCAACACATCTTTTGGGGAGAGGAAATCAACAATGCTCTCCATGAGAAATTGACTCAGGTGCATACAACACATAAGTTTTACATGACCTCATATTTTTTCTATGTTGTAGCCTCTATGAGAAAATTTCTAGGTCTAACTTATGAAAGTGATAGGAAGGTTACACCAATTTTCAAATATTTTCCACAGATCGCCCTTAAGGGAAGTATCAAGAACTTTAGAAGGGTGAATGATGCCTTTTTTGGACCACTTATGTGTTCCTTTGATCCTGAACTGGAGAAAAAAAGGGTATCAAATGAGGCATGGAAGATAGTAAAAAAATATGGATGCATGTACCTACAGTTTCCAAATTTTACTTATTTGAGAGTAGGATGCTTTGCTAGCTATCCATACATGCTTCCACATTATCCTAGTGATAAAATTGTTCTAATGGAGTTATGCAAGTAGATTATGGTGGTACATAATAAACAAATGGAAGATCATAAGTTGGGATTCAAATTTCCATTGGTGATTGGAAGATACTCCATTTTGACCTCACATAAGGCAAAGGCAGTTGAATTAGAAATGCGACAAGTGACAATAAATTTGTACAATCCAAGATCTAACTTTGAATATAGAGGCATGAAGTCTCGAATCAAAATGGCTTTCTCTCATGTGCATCAGGTTGAAGACATTTGGGTCGACATCAGGAAAGAACGAGAGATCAGAAGAATGGACTTTTGCAGGTTAACTTTGGATCAAATAAGGGAATTGGACCTTTATGATATCCTAGAGGACATGGAGGATGAAGATACTATTCTAAATGTTGAATATGAAAGAAAGAACATTGCAGATTCTCCTCTTCCTTCAATCCACTAGTCTCAGAAATAAGTAATATAAATCCAAGAAAGGTTCCAACCAATATTGGGCAATAGTAATGTTTGGTTGGATGAAAGATATATACAATTAAAAACTTTCTTCATGAGATCAGAAGACGATTCTGAAGTACAAGTAGGTAAGAAATCAAAGTTAAGGACCAAAAATAGGAATTATTCTCCAAGCTCAAGCAGAGCCTCAAAGCCAAAGATCAAATTTTTGGTCAAGGGTGGAAAGAAGGCTGGTAAATCTACAGAGGGACCATCCACAGAGGCTTGAAAGGAGCATGTGCAAGAAGAGGAACATGGGCAAGAAGAGGGAAAGATTGATGAAGAAGATCATGAAGAAGTAGAGATGTCTCCTCATGAAAATATTCTTGAGGAACCACCTATCACCTCATCCCCCATTGACAATGTTGTGTTTACTTTCGTTCATCCTCCTATGACCACATCTACACCCAATGTCCTTGTTAATTCTCCTCCCTTAGTAACAAGTGTTGTGGCACCTATTATTTTGGTTCATTCTATGCATTCTTCTCCCATCTCAAGGTTTCCTTTTGAAAGCCCAAGAAAAGGTTTAGATGATGTTACTAGTTCTCCTATGTCATTTCCATCTTTTGACATCATGTCAAATTCTAATTTGGAGCAATTTTTGAATGATTTTGTGCAAGTCTCTAGAGATGAAATTCCTAAGGTTATTTTGACTAACACATCTCCCATCATGACTACCACCTTTTTGGATACAGCTACTACATCACGTCCGATGGCTACACAAGCTGAGGAGAGTTCACCATTGTCGTTGTGGTTATCTTCACAAGCACCAAAGAGAAGGAAAGAAGCCATCTCTCCTAATGGATTTGAATTTGCACAGCTTGCGACTGCCAAGACTAGAACCAAAAAGAAAGAAAAGACTCTTTCTAGGATGCTTTTTGATAAGGTGGTAACAAATATGCAGAGATAGCTCAGCCTCTCACTAATAAAGATTATGAGGAAGTAGATCTTGTAGAATACTCTTTTACAAGGGTTGAATTGGGTAAAGTGACTCATGATAGTGTAAAGGCATATGTTCAATCAGCCTTAGATTCTCTCATTGAGAAATATGACAAGGAGAAGAAAATGAAAGATCACTACAAAGCTAAAATAGAGCAACTCACGTTTGTGCTATTGAAGATCACTCAATCCTCTGAATCCATCAAACCTGAGGCAATTGCAATCCATGTTGAGAATCCCATCATTCAGAAAGTGGAAAAGGTACATGCTAGAGTAAGAGTAGTTAGTGAATATCTTGACTGCCTAGTTGCATTGGGAACAAAAATGCTAGGGTCAACTATGGGGAACTGGAAAAGATGGAAAACATAAGAGAAAAATTTGATGACACTGTGAATGCTTTCTTTCAAGAGAAAGAAGACATGGAAAATAAAGTACAGTCTTAGATTAAGATGAGGAAACTCAAGATAGAAAAATTGGAGGAATTTGGGATCATTCCCAACTGAGACATGTACATGGAAATTGAAGATTCTTTGATTCACAAAGACACTATTCTCACCAACTTGCTCAATGATCTACAATCTGCATGGGAGTTTGGTGAAGAAAATGACTTATAGCTGATAAATAAAATTGAAGAAATTCCATGTAATCTACGAGATGACAGTCAAAAGATACTTCCCCTAAACAATGTGGTTCAACAGATTATTAACATGATTTAAAAGGAGTTTGAAGACCAAGCATTTTTAATACCACTAATGGATCAAATTTTTGATCTTCAATTATCTTTGAGCAATCTGAAATAGTATCTTGGGTGACATGAAAAAGCCTACAACACTATTAGAGATTTAGTATCAAGAGCTCAAGGGATCATCAAACATACTTTAGTGCCAGATAATGAAGTTCAGGTGATCCTAAAGAAACATGATGATTTCTTGATGCATAATGTTGAAGAAGGTTGACCATGACTTAGATTATATTTCAAGTTTTTGTTATTTACAAGTTTTTGTAGTTATCCACAAATAATTTACACGTCATTTGTCAAATTGTAAATACATTTAACAACTTTGAATTCCTCTAATAATTTTGGAATCCATCATTGAATGAGTGCATAGATTTTATTTATTATTAATTTCTTGTATTTTTTTTGCATGCATCCCATGATAGTTCATACACACATCAAATTGGAGTAAAATGTAATTTGAAAAAAACTACATACATGTTCCCTTTTTCCCTTATGTTTTGGGTCCTTTGATTTGAGTTACCTCTATGTATTGAAAAGCATATAAAAATCATATTTTGAGCTAAGAGTGGGTACAAAATTCTAAATTTATATGTTGCTATATGCACTTTTCCCTAGGGACTAATCTTGATTAGTATTTTTACCCCTTTCCTACTCTAGGTTATACCTTCAGACACAAAAGTGACCTCACTCACTTTCACATTAATAGAAATGGTTCCTTTCCTTTTAAACTTTAAATTTGTTGGAAATAAAGGTGAAACTTGTAGCAGTATGAACTTAAATATGTGGTTGCAAATCTGAAATTATCTGTTTAAGATTACCAATATTATGATATTTGATTAACAATTCCAACAATGAATTCAAAATAATAATACCACAAGTTGAGAATCACAAGTCACACAAGATATACATGGAGAAACCATTGTGGGAAAAACTTCACACCCAAAGAGATGCAATGTTTGTATTAATATTCAATGAAGTACAACAATACAACAATCCTCTTTGAATCTCAGTAATATTTCATTACTCTAAGAACCTGGGAGAAAACTTATGAAACCACCATCTAAATGCTCCAATATATAGAAGTTTATGAGAGAGAATAGCACATATGGTATCCCGAAAAAAGTAAAACCACCTAGAAAAAACCATGCCCCCCTTAGTGGATAGCCCAAAAACATGGTGAAAATTATTAAATTATCACATGGGTGCCTAATCCATAGCCATTAATAATTGGTCAATCATGAGTGCTCCATTACTCTAATGGCTCCAATGGCTCAAACCCAAAACATACAAGCTTGGGCATGCAACCACATATAACATGCTTGAATAACATGTAAGAACATGCATTTTTGGGTGGTTCCCACCCAAAAAGTGGACACCCAAAATGAATATTCTCTCAAGATGTTATGTAATTGTCATCGTAGTGTGTCCACCTCTTTGAATGCAATTACAATTTGTCATAGAAAAATAAGTAATTAATTTTTTGCCTCTCATGTCATCTAGGACACTTTGCAAAGAACGTGGAGACACATAAATCAAATTAGGATAGTAATTATAATGTCACTTATCCTAACATTCTCCCACTTGACATTTGTAACAAAAGATAAAGGGAACCCTAATTTTAATGTCTAAACCTAGGGTTGCTTTTTTCTCCTTTTTTGAAGGTACATTAGGATGCAAATCAACATAGTGTTTAGATTGACTTTCAACCATGAAGGTGAGTCAATCAGACTTGGATCTGATCCTTTTGAGCCTTAGAAATGGACTAAAATTGATTTTCTATGATTGACCTAATTCAACTATGTTCCCTAATATGAAAATTGCAATATTATGATGATTAAAAAACTAAACAATAACTTGCAGGCAGATTTGGGAAGTGCAGAGGACTATGTACATGCCCAAAAAAGTTGGTTTTGATCACTATAGAGGGACAAAGTCACCCTAGGGCGTATGGATCCTTGTATGCTTCTTCTAATTTTCTTTTGAGGTCCTCTGACAATAGATCTGAGCTTCTAATTTTTGGTTGCAGAGTTGTTGGAACACTATCAAATAATTTTATAAGTGAGTTTTCATGAGTTTACAAGATGTAGGGAATCAATTGCAACAATGAAAAATTTGCCTTCAAGCTTCCTTCAATCCTTTCTAAACCTAAAATCTACACATTCACAAAGAGAAGAGGTGTGTCATTTAGGGCTTGCCTTAGTTAAACCCCATGTTAGTGTTTGCACTTCTACAATGGCAATGCCAATGATAAAATGATAATAGATAGAAAGGAATGATGAAATCACAAAGTGCTACAACTCACCACCCTTCAATGGCTTCCTTGAATGCTTGAAGTCATACACATCACCTCAATGTCTTGGTTCTTTCTTGCTTAACTTTCTTTAATGCTTTGGAGACCTACAAAAGTATTATCCTTCACAAAAAAATGATAACATGAACATGCATAAATTCATATAATTTGACATGATGTTAGGATCTTGAATTGCTGAAATAAAGCTCTGAAACGTTGCTCTTGACTTGCTTGATAGTGCTCTTGATAATAAAAAATGCTCATAAATTCTCCTTAATTCTTGTTAGATTTTAAATGATGCAATAACAAGGCATTTATAAGCATTTCTCTATTTTCCGAAAATTAAATCCCGATAGCTGACATTTGCAACTTGAATTTTGAATGTTAAAATGTTGACACTGACATATCCAAAATTAGTCCCTGATAGAATAGGGGGACCCATACGCCCTAGGTCGAATGGGTCCTGGCCCTATCTTCCAGGATATTAAGTGTCAAGGTAAAATATTAATTGGATGCATTTGTTCAATGCTTGCAATTTCTCAAAAATTGTTACAAATGGGATATAGAATGCATAATTTAGGAAATTAGGGACCCAATTAGGCTCAATAATTTAGGGGAGAAAAACCTAGTGTAAAATTTTCAAGGGTGATAATTTACAATATAAAACATTATACATTGAATTACATCCATGAGATATAACTACAAATATAATCAAGTACAGTGATCAAGGCCCATGGCCTTCAGGTGCACCGAGAGAACTTATTTGTGGTCACTGGCTTTGTGATAGAATCTACAACATTATCCAAAGTTCCAACCTTCTCAATCAAGACCTTACCATTCTCAACCATTTCTCGCACATTTAAGTGATAATGAACATCAGCATGCTTAGTATGAGCATGATACATAGGATTTTTGGCTAAAAATATGACACTCTAATTGTCGCATACAATCCTCATTGTCCTGCAATCAAAACCAATACCTTTACCAAGTCTCTGTAACCAAATCGCCTCCTTAGAGGTATGTGTAGAATCCATGTACTATGCTTTGGTGGTGGACAATGCAACTATAGGTTTTCTTTTACTCATCCAAATTACAACACCTCTAAACAAAGTAAAAACATAGCCACTAGTGGACCTTTGAATGTCCAACTCACTTGCCCAATCTGCATCAACAAAACCCTACATTTCCAATGACTTAACCATATCATCAATACCATGATAGGCCAAATAGTAATCAGAAGTAGCACGCAAATATCTAAACACCCTCTTAACAAATTCCAATGATCTCTACCAAGGTTAGACATAAACCTACTCAAACTCCCACTGCTTGGGTTGTATTTGGTCTAGTGCAAACCATTACATACATCGAAATACCAACGACACTAGCATAAGGAACTTTAGAAATATCTTCAAAATCATCATAAAAATTGGGACACATATCTAAACTCAACTTAGTACCAACTAGAAATGGAATATTTACTAGTTTATAGTCATGCATACTAAAACTCTGCAAAATGGTATCAACATACTTACTCTGAATTAACCAAAGCTTTTTGTGAACCTGATCCCAACTAATCTCCATCCCAGGGATATATTTTGTAGCCCCCAAATCCTTCATAAAAATGTGCCAAAAATTTGAGTCTTAAGCTCCCTAATCATCACCTTGTTGTTACCCATAAACAACATGTCATCAACATATAAGACAATAGTTAGTATTTGATCATCAATAACCTTAATGTAAACAAAATGATCCTCCTCACTCCTAAAAAATCCCAAATTTAATTTGTAAAGGCATAAAACTTCTAGTACCACATCTTGGGTGACTATTTCAAACCATATAAAGATCTCTTTAACCTATAAAAAAAGTGTTATTTTCCTTTCACAACAAAAATTTCAAGTTGTCACATAAATTTCCTCCTCAAGATCCCCATGCAAGAAAGCATTTTTAACATCCATTTTCTCTATTTTAAAATTATAAGTAGCAAAAATAGATAATAAGAATCTAATAGAATTTAACTTAGCAACAAGAGATAAAATTTCACTGAAATCAACTCCCTCTCTCTGGGAGTAGCCCTTGGCCACCAATTTGACCTTGTACCACTCTAACCGACCATTTGCACCAAATTTATTTTTAAATACCCACTTGCAACCAATGGGTGTCCTTCCTTTGGGAAAACTAACAAGATCTCAGGTATCACAACTATCTAAATCCATCATCTCCTCCTATATGGCCTACATCCAAGACTCACTTTCCTCCAAAGAGAGAGCCTCCCTGAAATATCTAGGTTCATCATCAGTACTCAACAAAGCAAATACACAATGGTAATATGATGGGATACATTTGTCAACTAGATTTTGTTTCCTTTTGGACCTCCTCAAGGTAGGTGTAATGGGCTCTACATGTTCTTCCTCTAATGTGTGCTCATCCTACACATCCTTTTCTCTATTTAAACCCTCTTCTTCTTCTCCATCCTTAGATGCATTTGATTATTCTTCTACATGTGCATATTCTTTCTTTTATATCTTTGTCTCGAAGTGTACTATTTTTTTCTTATCTTTCTCCTTTGGTTGTTCTTCACCTGAGTAAGCTCTAAACTCCCTGAAAATCACATCTCTAGACAAAACCAAATTTATGGGTTAGTGGATTCCAAAGATTATAACCTTTCTCATTCTCATGGTAACCAACAAAGATTTATTTTTGTGCTTTTGGATCCAATTTAGATTGCTTCTCTTGAGGCACATGAACACAAGCCTCACAACCAAAGACCCTTAAATGTGAAACAAAACGCTTTCTACCTATCCACACTTCATAAGGAGTTTTATCAACAAGATTTGAACAAGGAGATCTATTAATCAAATAACATTTACTACTTATAGCTTCTGCCCAAAAGCATCTATCAAGCTTCACACCACTCAACATGCTCCTATCTCTTTCCATCAAGGTTTGATTCATTCTTTCTACTACCCCATTTTGTTGGGGTGTATAAGCAGTAGTCTTTTGCTGAGTAATACATGCATTCTTACAAAACTCATCAAATTACCTAGAAAAATATTCACCCCCACTGTCAGATCTCAACACTTTTATCTTATAATCTGTTTTCTTCTCAAATAAGGCTTTAAAATTCCTTAAACTTAGTGAAAACCTCATATTTTTCATGGGTAAAATAAATCTAAGTGTATCTTGAGACATCATCAATGAAAGTAACATAATAATGATATTTTCCAAAAGAGTCAATAGCCAATGGTCGAAACACATACGAATGAATAATCTCTAATAATCTCTTTACTTTATTAGTTCCATTAGGAAATGATGATCTACTCCGATTATCAAATAGACAATGCTCACAAAAATCATTTTTCCAATAGAATAATCAAAAATACCATCAACCAACTTTTATTCAAAATGGTCTTAAGACCCTTTTCAACTATGTGACCCAATCTATGGTTCCACAACATACATACATTTTCAATGCTAGTTACATTGGCAGAGTTAAAAAAAGAGGAGGCATTAAGCCTAAACAAAGTCCCTATCTGAGATCCTTTCTAGCAATCACCAAACTCCCTCTTACCAACCTACAACCAGACTTGTCAAATGTCACATGCATTCCAAAATCATCCAACTTGGATATTGAAAGTAAATTTCTCACTTGAGTCCTATAATATGTAAACATCATCAAGGGTTTTAACCCTTCCATCACTAAACGCAACTTTACCTTTCCCCTACCAAAAATCTTCTTCATGTTGTTATCACCAAAGAAAAATTCTCCCCCATCATAAGATGAATATTAAGTAAGCCACTCCTTGTGAGGAGTCATATGGTAGGAGCAACATAAATCAATAAGCCAAGCATCATTACTAATAGTGTTAGCTAAAATAAACAAAGGATCAGAATCACCATCTTCTAAGGACTTTTCTGTGGAGGTATCCAAACTCTTTTTCTTGCTTTTGTATAGATTCACATGCCCTCTCTTACCACAACTCCAACACTTTTCTCGAGGGTTTTAGAACGACATTTAGACTTGTCTCTCTTTTTATCCCCTTTACATGCCCACCTTTTTCTTTGGACCTTCCTCCCACATGCAAGGCATCTTGGGATCCCACATTCATGGAATTTCTTCTCATTTATTCTAAAAGAAGTGTAGAAATGAGATTATCCATCTTTGGCTCTACACCACCACCACTTATGGAAAAAAATAGATTTTCCCAAGATTCGGGTAAAGAAAAAAGCAACAATATACATTTATCTTCTTCTATCTTAACATTTATAGATGCAAGTTGTATTATAACCATATTAAAATCATTTAAATGTTTTGCAACATAATCACCATCCTTCATTTTCAAAGAATATAAACATCTTTTGAGATACAATTTATTAGTTAGACTTTTAGTTTGGTAAATATCACTTATCCTCTTCCACAACTTGTATGTGGTAGATTCTTCTAAAACATTCAAGAGGACAAAATCTACAAGACAACCAAATAGTTACCCATGCCTTCTTATCAATTTTGTTCTAGAATATTTATTAGACACACTGGATGGTTTCTTTTCATTTGAAACTACGAACCATTGATCTCTCTCTTCAAGAAGATCCTCCATCTTCAACTTCCACATCTCGTAACCAGTGCCATTGAATTTCTCAATATCTATAAGGGAGGTAAAAGCCATGGTTTTCAATCTTCTTCACAAATATGCAAAACCCACAAAGCAAAAGCTCCCACTGCAGCCAAAAAGCCTTCAAAACTTAGGAGAAAGACATCCCTCCCTCAACAAAAATGTTAGCTCTGATACCAAATATTGGAAATCATTGAGGTGAAACTTGCAGCAATATGAACTTAAATATGTGGTTGCATATCTAAAATTATGTATTCAAGATTACCAATATTATGATATGTGATTAACAATTCCAACAATAAAAGAAAAATAATAATACCACAAGTTGAGAATCACAAGTGACACAAGATATACGTGGAGAAACCCTTACGAGAAAAAACTTGACACCCAAAGAGATGCAATGTTTGTATTAATCTTCAATGAAGTACAACAATACCAAAATACTCTCTTAATCTTGGCAGCACTTCGTTACTCTAACAACTTGCAAGAAAACTTATGAAACCACCATCTCAATGCTACAATATATAGAAGTTTGTGGGAGAGAATACCATATTAGAACAAGTAAGACCACCTAGAAAAACCCACACCCCCCTTAGTGGAGAACCCAGAGACATGGTGAAAATTATTAAATTATCACATGGCCTTCACATGGGCACCTAACCCATATCCAATGAGAATTGGTCAATCTTGAGTGCTCCATTACTCTCTGATGGCTCAAACCCAGAACATGCAAGCTTGGGCGCCCAACCCAAGATAACATGCAAATAACATGCACAAGAACATGCATTTTTGGGTGGTCCCCACCCAATAAGTGGACACCCATAAGGAATATTCTCCCAAGATGCTCTATAACCATCACCGTAGTGGGTCCACCTCTATGAATGCAATTACAATTTGTCATAGAAAAATAAATAATAAATATTTGCCTCTCAAGTCATCTAGGAAACTTTCCAAAGAATGTGGAGACACATAAATCGACTTAGGGTGGCAATTATAATGTCACCTATCCTAACAAAATTTTGGGTTGAAATATTCTTATTATATTGCATGTGTAATAACCCAAGTCCATTTTAGAAGAATTTTATATCACTTAGATCTCTTGTATCCTAAAGCTATCCTTACTACTTGTGCGCATTATCATGACCATTTATCAAGGAATCTATATTGCACGTCACTAAGGTATCTTAGATGTTTGAGAGTGTTGTCCTCATTTTTTATCTACCCATTGAATCAATATCATTATATGGTTTTACACGAGAGGGTTATTATCGTGACTAAGTGCAAACAAATGAGAACCCTAAATAAAAATTTAATAATTTGAAAGTTAATAGCAATTAAATCTGCAAGCATAAATTATATTCACATGTTAGATCAAATCTACACTTGTGGGATCAATCCATAGCCATAGAAGTGAATCAGGGTGAGAAATATTTCATTCATTGATTCCAAAGTATTTGTCTAAACTTCACTAATATTTATTTGCTAGGGATGAATTAGCATATAACATCTATCATAATCTATAACTAAGTATAATTTATTATCTTATCTATTTTGGAAACTTTTTTTTCCATCAACAAATAATATTTAATCTAAAGTAGAATCTCAATATTTAATGTTATTTATATATTTACTCTTAATATACCTAAAATGTATTTTGTTCTCCCTCTTAAATTACTAGAGGGTTCTTATATTTCTTTTCCTTTTCCTTAAGTCAAAATAAATCAAACCCTTGTGAGGTAGACCAAGCACTCTTTTCTATTATAAGCTTACATGTTTGTTTGTTCTTCTTGGCTTTTCTTTGCCATTCTAATTTTAGGATGAGATCTAATTTTATTTATTTTTTAGGATTTATTCATTCATTCCAAAGCATTTGTGTGAACTTCAATAACATTTATTTACTATGGGTGAATTAGCATATAATATCTAACATAATTTCTAACTAAATATCATTTATCATATTATCTATTTTTCAAACATTCTATTTTCATCAACAAATAATATTTAATCTAAAGTAGAATCTCAATATTTAATGTGATTTATATATTTACTCTAAATACACATAAAAGGGATTCTATTCTCCCTCTTAAATTACTAGAGGGTTCTTAAGTCAAAATAAATCAAATCCTTGTGGATTAGACCTAGCATTGTTTTCTTTTATAAGGTCACATGTTTGTTTTCTTGGCTTTGCTTCATCATTCTAATTTTAAGATGTGATCTAATTTTATTACTTTTTTAGGATTTATTCATTGATTTCAAATTATTTGTTTGACCTTAGCTAATATTTATTTTCTAAGAGCGAATTAGCATATAACATTTATCATAATTTCTAAATCAATATTATTTATTATCTTATCTATTTTTGAAACATTTTTTTAATAAATAATATTTATTCTAAAGTAGAATCTCAATATTTAATGTCATTATATATTTACTCTAAATTTACATAAAAGAGATTTTATTCTCCCTTAAATTACTAGAGGATTTTATATTTCTTTTCCAAAGTCAAAATAAACCAAATTCTTGTGGGATAGACCGAGCACTATTTACTTTTATAAGGTCACATCTTTGTTTTTGTTCTTGGCTTTGCTTTGTCAATCTAATTTTAAGACGTGATCTAATTTTATTATTTTTTTAAGATTTAACTGTATACTTTAACTATTTATGTTTGTATGTTATCTTTTCAAATAGTAAAAAGCAAACCTATATTAGATAGACTTTATATAAGAAAATTTGATCCTCTATGAAAGAGGGTCGTTTTCAAAATTAAAATAAACCAAATTCTTGTAAGATCAAAGACTTATTCAATTTATAACTATTTTTATTTGTAAAACTACACAATTATTTTAATTTTCCTCTTACATACTTTATAGTGTTCAATTATCATGGTCCCCATCTACGTGACAAATTTTCTCACATGAATAGGTAAAGGGGTCAAATGGTCCACATTCCATAAAATAGCATGGTTTGTATGTTGTATAGGAAACATGGAGGTGACCTTTTGAAACAAATTTAAAAAGTGAACCACACCCACGTTAAAATTTTACTGTTTCTTCACATGCCTTTGCCTTTGCCTTATTCTCATCCAAAGATGAAAAAGAAGATAGAGATGTATAAAAGCATGGATGGTGCCCATTTGTTGGCTTCTCCTTGGACTGCAACATGACTTTGGCCATGGAAGGCATTTGCTATTGAGGTTATATGCATGGCTCCTAGTGGATCACTCCTCTTTAAGGGTTGTTCTCCATTACTTTGTGGGCCCTTATGTCCACATTTGAGCTTGTGGGCCTTTATGTTGGCCCTTCATCACTCATGCTCCACCACTTTTTCTATTTGGATTTTGTAGATTAGTTACATACAAATAATTGAATTTTGTTTTCTATTAAGAAAAATTTAAAGAAAAACATTATATATATAAAAAATACTATGAAAACATAGATAATATCTGTTTGATAACTATTATAATATTATAAATTTTTAAATCATTATATTTTAAATATTGTTGTGGTCAAAGAATGATTTTTAAACATTATTTTATGAATAAATAAATAGGCATAAATCATTTTCATTATAATGGGAATATTCTCTTATTTTAATTAAATATATGAGATTTCTAGAGTCTATGATAATAGTTTGAAATGTTTATGGATTTGATTGCTTGTGAGAAATGAAATATGATAATAATTTCAATTCTTTCATAATCTATTATGTTTGGAGATTTATGTCGATCAACCTTGCATTCTATTTAATACAATTTTATTTATTTTTTTGAAGATAATATTTTTATAGATATTTAGATTTAATATGTAAAAAATTAAGTTTTTTCTGATTGAAAAGACAAAATGATTTTAAAATATATAATTATCATGTATTGAACACATTTAGATTATCATCAATGACATTTCAATTATGAATATTTTTCTTCATTGAAAGAATAAAAGAATTAACAAATTAAAATTAATAAAAATTTATCAAATAACACCTTAATAAAGTAATAAATTCTTTCAATATACAATCATATAAAACAGAATTAGTAAAATATTATATGAGAAGCAAAGACTTCAATAAAGTAATATATTTTTTTTTGTTGATTGAAAGAATCATAAGAAAACCTTGGTAAAGGTGGTAAATCCAATGTATAATCATTAAAAAATAAATAAATCCCAGAAAGAATCATCTTAGTAAGTTGGTAAATTCTACCTTCAATCATACAAACAAACAGTTTATGAAATCATAAAAAGAAAAGGCATTGAACTTTTTTTGTGGGTGCCCCATGGTGGAAACGATGGAAAAGTCTACACTATATAGCTATATGACATTGATCATAATCATATCAATCATCCATGGGAAATAGAAGCTGTTCTACCTGCAAGTCAGGTGATAATGCAACAATCAAGGTGTTGCATGCCAATGGAAGCATCAACCTTGTCAAAGGCCCCATCAAAGCAGGAGAGCTGCTTGAGCAGCATCCTGGATATTGGATCTGCCACTCTGAGGCTTTTTATATAGGAAAACCCATTGCTGGGCTCCCTTCTAATGAGGACTTGAAAGTAGGCCACACATATTTTCTTCTTCCAAGGAGAAGCTTCCAGTCTGCTCTTACTGTCTCCACAGTTGCTTCATTTATCTCAAAGGTGGTAGCAACATCTGCAACACAAAATGCTACTACTAAGGGTCCAAGGACCAATGCAAAGATGCAGGCCAAGCCCTTTAAGATACAGAAAAAGGGAGATTCTCTGCAAGTCAAGATTTCAGCTAACTTTCTTGCAGATCTAGTAATAGAAAATGGTTTGTCATTCAGAGAGCACTCATATGGTAGTGATTCTAAAAGGCCTCTGTGTGACAGTTATCAGCTGATGGAGGATTATGCAAAGCTGGTGAGGCCAAGAAGCAGGCCTTGGAAGCCCAAGCTGAGTACCATCACAGAGACTGACCATGTGCATGGTAAGCCAGCCTTTCTATTAAGATTGTTCAGTCACAGTGTCAGAAGTAACTTTGTCTATGGGGTTTGATATACACAACACTGAAGAAGATATTGCAAAGTTGTGTTTTTTTGTACTTATAAGTTGTGGGTGCCCTATAGAGCCTCATATTGTAAGCTTGGATCACAGTTTCAAGATTTGTAATATTGCCCAGGCTCTAATGTACCTCATAATTCTTATAACTCAACCTGGCCATAGTTCTATTGGAGTAATAAGAAGCCCTTATGGACAGTCTTTATGGTAACTTAAAGATTTGTAAATATGGGTTAGGCTTGAATGTACCCAATGATCCTTATGCCATCAGCTCAGCTCACCTTAGGAACTTGCTGGAGTGATGGAAACCCTTGGACATAATGATGCATACTAAAGATCCTCATGGTGAATTATGTAGTAATATCTTTGCTGAACACCACCTACTTGTCCAACTTCATTGTATTACTTCATTGTATTACTTCTTGTATTACAGTAATGTTTGTGTTTAACTGAGATATATGGTACCAAACAACTGAAATCTAGGTGGGTTTGTCATCGATTCACTAATTTTGTTCAAAATACATGCCTTTCAGGACCTTAAATGATGAGAGGAGATTATTTTATCATCATTCAGCACAAATTGCATTATAAGAGTTATTAAACCCAATTTAAAATAATCTAGAAGATTATTGTCTGAAATTTTTTTTTGTTGAATATCCTGATATATGATCTCTCATATGAGATTATAACTGTACAGGTCTGTATAATTGTATGCAATGTGGGACAGCTTTGCCTCACTTCAATCATGCACACACTGACAACTAGACCAAGCACAAAATTTAATGATAAAATTTGTTCAAAGCTCTTGATATTGACTTAATCAATGCTATGCAGATTTATATTTTGGAAAATCCAAATGTATATCCTTGATTTAACTAAGTTTACAATGGTTTAATACACAAACTCAGCCTCATGCATTAATTTATTTATTTTTTTTTTAAGATGCAAGTGCATACAACAAAATTTTATGGGTAAACTGGTTTTTTAATTTTATCAGTCTATAAAAGGTTTGCCTCTGTTAAGAGTGGAGTGTTCTTAGACCAGAAGAACTCGAGAATTCTCCATAAAGTGGATAAATACTATACATTTTACTGCTTAAAAAATATACAAATCAAACATTCAGATATCCTTTAGTTATTTGCTTTCAGACCCTTAATTTTTGTGTACTAAATATTTAAAATCCATATGCATTTCAGTATTTTTGAATGAAATCAATCACACATATTGCATTCTTGTATCTTCGTTACTATACAAACACAAAGACTAACAATTGACAGTACAATATATAACATCAAAAATGAAGCACAACCATTACATTGTATTTTCTTATTATTTTTTCATAATTTAGTGATTTTTTTTTCAAATATGAAAATCATCTATCAATTAATATATGTAAAAATGAAAATTTTCATCAATTAATATATTGGTGGTTTAAATTTGATGACTATATGATTAAATTTAGATATTTTATTATAAAATACAATTAAAATTTCTTAAAAGTTATATTTCATAAAACAAAACATTTTATATAAACTGTCAAAAATTATTTATATATGTATATGTACATATGTGTGTGTGTATATATACATGTGTACATATGTGTATATGTACACACACATTTTAAAATAAGATATGTTTTAATATTTGAAGGATAATTTTGAATAAATAATTATCACAAAAGATTTGTTTGAAAATGAGGGTTGATAGTCAAATCTAAATCTTGATCACCACCATTAAATGATTCTAAACCTAAAAAGTATTAATAATTTATTAAAATGATTATATTTCATTAGTATCTGTTTGAATAGATGAAGATGGTATATTTTACTTCTAAGTTTTATATCAGCAATTACAACTTTTAAAAGTTTAATTAATTAAAACATCTTTATAACATTATATAAGCACGTATAATTTTACACTTTATGAAATTAAGATACAAAGTTTTTATTTTTTTTACATTAATATTTCAGATCACATTTTCTTATTCATAATCAAAATGAAATTAAATTTATTAAAATTAGTATGCAGTATAAATGATACTGATAGTTGACCACCCAGAAAAGAAAACAATTGGATGAAATAACTGTTAATTATTCTTAACCCTTAATTTAATTAGCCTTATATTAATAAAAGGCTCTTCTTCTTGAAGAGAGGGAATTTTGTAGTAAATGATCTTACGGAACAGTGAGAATGATAAAATTAACACATTTTGTTTGAAAGTGAATATATTATATTTTTCCAAGATTTGGATACCATTGGAATATATATGGGGAGGACGCTGGAATGGATCTCCTTAAACATTAAACTGTTATGCAATCAACTTTGAATCAACACTATGTAGAGTCAGTTTAAAAAATCTTATTACCTACAGTTTTATTTTATTTTTTAGTATTATTTTTAAAAATATTATTATCAATTGTATTGAAGAAAGGTGGTGTTATTTTACATTCTCTTTTTAAAATTGTATATTTTTTGTTAAGTAAGTGCAATTAGGGTTGTGTCAATATATTAAATAAAAAAGGATGTTAAAACATAGTTTTTCATTATAGAACAGAGTTGAGGCCCCTCAAAATGTTAATACCATAGAAAGAATAAACAAAAGTCGGGGTTAATTGCTATCTAATAATCAAAACACAGAGATTTGATCTAACTATCACTTGCCTGTGAAAACAACTAGGCGAACTCATTGAGCCACCCAAGTTTGTACATTGGCTCTAGGTTAGTGATGCACTTAAGAAATTCATAGGCATCTATGGCCTTAGCATAATGTTGCATTAACATCATCGTGTGGAAGTTGGAGAGAGAGGGGAGTCATTCCACGACTTCCCTCGCAACCAACACCATTTGGATAGTACTAGGCCTCAGGATATCGACTCCACACCAAGCCACTACACTACCCAAGAAGAATTTCTTGAAGAGGGTCTTCATTAAAGCTTTCACCATCTCAGTTGGCTCCCTAAGGTCCAACAATGAAGCCACAAACTAGGAGGATATGTCAATGCTCAAACAATGGCATCTCTCATCCACCAAAAATTCCACTCCCAACATCCACTTTGCTGCCCGTAGGATGAGATTATTATTCTCCCGTAGCATTTTCTTGAGATGTTGATCAGAAATGGACCCTAGAAATTCCATTTTCCTCTAAGAGTAGGTTAGGCACACCGAGGTGTCCATCACAACAAAACTAGAGCTCGGCCACCTGTTGTGTGGTCGCACAACATGCCCCAAGTTACCTCTGGTAACATGGGGAGCCTAAATTTTCAAAATTGCCCGATTAGTTAATGGAAGGGTAAATCCATAATTATGTCTCGTGCACAAGGTAAAAAAATGAAAGAGTATGCATGATATAGGTATCAGGTAAAATTTGGGCCAAGTCGAGTGTCTTGGGAAGTTTATCACACTGGATTCTGGTGGGTAGGTTAGCTTGAGACTAAGGTGTCGTGGATTACCTAAGAGATTTTCTCAGTCGAGCAGATAGTTTGGTAGGGTGTAGTTAGTAGTAGCATTAAATGCATGAAGCGGATGGGTCGAGGTGACGGCTAAGTCAATTGGAAGAGTGTAGGGTGTCAGCATTGAATAAATTACCGTTCGAATAAAGGTCGGTATGGATCTAGGAAATTCTCCACCAAAAGAAAGATTTGGTATTGAGTGGTGAATGTCTAAATAGTCCACTTCTAAACCCAAAAAAAATTTAAACCCACAAATTCAAAAAACTGGAAAACTAAAGGAGATTATTGTTATACTTGTAATCATGCTTTGTGAAAGGTTTAAATCAAATTAATGCAAAATTTAATAAATGTTTATTTTATGGATGTGTTAACTAAATGCCTAATATTTTACTTGATGGGTATTGTTAATTGATGCAAGAAACCATGAGATCATGGTTGTTGAGGGAAAGGTATCGATGGTAAAAGAAAGTGTTGGTAGGAAATTTTAAAAAGCGAAAGTGGTAAAAGTATTCCAACAATCGAAACAAAACTCGATATGACTTACCCCAATAAGTGTCTGAGGGTGGATAGCGAGAAACCAGAAGAAGAATTATTTAAGTTTTTGAAGCCAACGAAACTAAAAAATTTCTTGACCCTCAAGAGCCCGAGAAATTTTCCCAAAAACAAAGCTCATTATCGGAACTGGGCATTTTGAAGCTGGCATTTTGTTCTTGTAGGTTTTGAAGACTAAAAGAACTCGATGTTCTTTTACCCATGATTTCATGCATCAAAGGGTAATTATCAGAAGTCAATGTTAGAATTGTGAAACAAGCACAAAACCACGAGCCACAAGATCAAACAACAAACAAATACACCTTCCACGCAAGAGATCTACAAACAAAGAATTGTTATATTCTTCAACAAGAAAAAGCTACAAAAGAGACTTTCAAGAAGATATGAAAGCTCAAGATAATATCTGAGTAATATTTACAATGAGGGTTGAGTGCTTATAAGAGCAAATCCCTAAATGAGAAAGGGATCATATCATGACAAGTGTCAACATCACATGAGATGTGACATAATGGTCTAATATTAGCTCAACTATTAAAGCATAAAACACTTCCAAGTTTAGCTTAAGTGCACAAGAATAAATTAGACTAATAATCAATTAAATATTAATTAATTATTAGCTAATGCATGATTACTCTAACACCCCCCCTTAAGATGAACTTAGGGAGTAGCTAAAAACCCTAAAAAGAATGCATGATTGGTCCCAAAAAAATAAGGCCAAAATAGGTACCCATGTACAAACAAAAGATCTCTATAATGCGGAGAAATAGAGAAAACCTCATGGGAAAAACTCTACTCCAAAAAGAGATGAAAGCCAAGTGAAGGATTGAAGAAGCCTCCAGATAAGACAATGTCCTAAAAAATAGGAACAAAGGAACATCCAAAAGCATGAAGAAGTTGCAAACACTGTCGAAGAATGATTGTTGAAATGCTGAAAGAAGAACCTCCGCTAAAACATATGATGATCAGGATCAAGAAGACAAGAATTTGTATGAGTGCCCCCAACGACACTACTTGAATCCGATGGAAAACCAAGGAAAACATCAAGAACTTAAAGATACAGATGGCACAAGTACCAATAGTCTGAAGAATTAATCAAGTGAAAAATGGAAGGTTGCCTCTAGAAATAGGAATGCAAAATTTTCCATATGGTAAGTGCTCCATCTCACCGAAATGCACGGGCAACCATCTGCTGCATCTACCTAGTACATAGGAACAAGTATTGTATACATAGCTCACTCCAACACGAAACCAAGGAAGCATTAGCACCAATAGTAGAACCCCCCATGATGTTGACAAGGGAGAGGTATGACAGGTATACTGAAACTAAATGCCTGAATGTAGTGCATGATAAAGAACTAAGAACATCTAAATGTGTAGACATGAAAGTACAAGCAAATATAAAGGGTGTGCAAACCAAGGCACACACACATGAGAAAGGTATGAAGGAAAAAAAAAAAAGGCAAGCATCAACCCCCATGGCACTTTATATTATAGTGTGAGTACAATAAGGTACAAAGTGATGTGCAAGATCCCATAATACATGTGCAATACAAAGGCACTTTATTTCAGTGCGTTTACAAAAGAGAACATGCATGAAAAATATGTTTACAATGCCTAAAAAGGACAAAATACTGGAAATACACATAGAACAACCAAAAATGAGTCATCCCACACAAACAAAAAATTTCTAGGAGCTAAAGCATCTAAGTAATTCACCAGAGTGTGAAAACACAAAAATCTGAATAAAATATACCTGCAGAACAATTTGGAAAAATTGCATGGATGGAACTAAAGAGCTCTGAAAGACAGTTCCAATGCCGCTGGAATCACAAAAAACATAGAAAATGGTCAAAAGTTACGAGCTTAGGACTGAAAATATCACCTCTAACTTCAACAGGTTGTAGAATGCACCAACAACAAAATAAAGCAATGAGACCCACACCACCGAAAAGTTGGTGGAACCAGCTTTTCGACAATATCTTGTTTGCCAAAAAATGATATCGTATGCCCTAGATACGGCCAAAAGAAAAAAAAACACCCCTTTTAGGGCACAAAGGGGGTCAAAGGAGCCATAGGGTACGTTCGTACCAAAAAAAATTAGCCCCTTGGAAAAAAATACGATCATCAGGAAACAGTTGGTTGACAGAGTATTCCGAAAAAGGATTCTTTACTGGTCAAAAAAGAGGAGACTCACTGTGAAAATTTTTGAAGGTGGACCTAGCAAAAGTTTGGCGGTGAAGAAAATGTCGAGCTTTGGTTTAAGGTTTTTCGTTGGGAGGGAAAGGTCGCCGCTGATTAGCATAGACCTGCCGTTGGCGGTACAACGTGGGGCTCGCAGGCCTACGTCACAGATACCTGTAGGTACTCTCCTTTAAATGTGCCCAAACTTTTAAAATTCGCCCCCAAAAAAAACTTTGACCCAACTTTTCAACGTAGCAAAAAATTTATTTATATTTATTTTTTTAATAAATTTCAAAATATAGAAATTTATAAAAAAATATTTCGACCTTAAAAATTTTCATTTTTTTTTCGAGATACTTGCACGGGATCCATACAGGGGTCATACAGGCCCCTGTACAAAAAAAAAAATCCTCAGAAACTCTGGACACGGATTTTGGCGATTTGACTAGCGATCTTAAGGTTTTTGGGCCTTTTAAGTGCAATGGAACCCTCTGTTTTGGCTCAAAATGCACCAAAATTGCAGCTACCCTCTGGATCTAGAAAAAGAGCAGCCGCTTCAAAACCTTGTAGATCTGGCATCAAGAATCGAAATGAGGTGAAACAAAAGCCAAATTTAACTTTCTCGACAGCTTTGGATCCAACGCCAAAGTCCTTTTTACACAAAATTACACCAAAAAATTCCCACCTCCAAAATTTGCAAAGAAAGCAAAGGGGATTCAGATCTGAAGCCTGCAACCCTCGTTGAAGAAGAAAACATCATAAATCAAGAAAATCCACGCTCTGATACCATGGTATAATTGTGAAACAAGCACAAAACCATGATCCATAGGATCAAACAACAAACAAATACACCTTCCATGCAAGAGATCTACAAACAAAGAATTGCTATATTCTTCAACAAGAAAAAGCTACAGAAGAGACTTTCAAGAAGATATGAAAGCTCCAGATAATATCTGAGTAATATTTAGAATGAGGGTTGAGTGCTTATAAGAACAAAGCCCTAAATGAGAAAGGGTTTAGATCATGACAAGTGTCAACATCACATGAGATGTGACATAATGATTTAATATTAGTTCAACTAATAAAGCATAAAACACTCCTAAGTTTAGCTTAAGTGCACAAGAATAAATTAGACTAATAATCAATTAAAGATTAATTAATTATTAGCTAATGCATGATTACTCTAACAATCAAAAGGTCAACTTTGAGTGTAACAAAAGGGAATGCAAAAAATATTTGTTGGTGTGTCAAATGTGCTCATATGTCACATGTTATATTATCTTGATTGGCTAATTCTTGTTGAGCCATGTGCTTTTGTATCTGACTACTACCTTGTGTTCTATAAAAGGCAGGGAGTCGCTCTTTTTTAAGGATCAAATTGTTGAAACAATTAGGCTAAATTTGGAACATCACCAATTTTATGTTTAAGCCATGTTTTTTATTCAATTCTAGCATAAAAACTTGTGTTTATAGTAGAAGTTTCTAATATCAAAGCAATTCGAAGGTTATTCCAAATCATAAATCTTGCATAACTGAATTATGTTTGCTCCTATCAGACTTGAGTCAATTTGTTGCTCTAGATTTGGGTGCATTTTGATATTGTTTCAATGGTGAATGGTTATTTTCCTTTAAACTTTTGTACTATTTTATATGTAGTTGTGAAGCAATCTGGTGAAATACTAAATAGTTAATGCTTTGGTTTAGTTATTTTTTAGTAAATGTGTGGATAATAACTGAGAGACATTAATTTCTTAGGCCCTTTTCTTCTCAAATGTAACCTTTCTTTATATTTTTCTCTTATCTTTTTTGAATGATTTGGGGTATTAGAAGTGAAATATAATGCATGTCATGTATTTGATAAATCTTTACATTACTCAATTGCTTGAGAGTTTAAAGTTTTAATCTAGCAGGCCCCTTATGATTAACACTAATTTGCACAACGAGCCCTAAGCGAACCTAGTGCGTCAAGACCTGACATTCCCGAGCCTTGGGATAGCTAAGATTCCCTTTAAATAGGAAATTCTAGTGATTCTTTCGAGAAATATGGGTTCTCTTTTTCAATTAGCAAGGATTTATCTACATGTTGTGTGTATAACAACAACATCAACACCACCTTGCCAATCTAATGCCTTATGTTGTAGATGTGGGGAGATATAATCTCATTCTTCACCCAGACCTTCCCACAATTCCCATGATTTAATAGTGTCCTTAGATTTATTCATGATGGCCTTGATGTACAGTAACACCAGTTAGGACCTGCTAAATCTACAAGTCGAACGATTCTTTTCCCATAGACCCCTATGAGTAATTATTTCCAATGATGGCCACCATCTGTTGCTATGATCCCAAGGCAACAAGTCATTTATGAGTTCAAGGGAGACATGTCAAACACGCCTTCATTATACATTTGATGCCTGATCGGCTACCACATTGGCGAGCACACCAGCTTCCATGTTACCTTCTTGATAGATGTGTGTGGCCACGAAGTGTTTGAATATGCTTAGTAACCTTAAGCATTCCAAACCCATTTATTGAGCTTCCAATTTGTTGTGCTTTGATTAAAGATGGCATTAACTATCAACAATGAGTCACCTTTAATGTGGAGCTTCTTCACTCTGATCCTTGCACTTTATTTTAACCCATGCCATAACTCCTGTAATTCAGCTTCATTTTTTATTTCAAGGGGGTAGAATACTTAGACTACTAATTATCATCTCGTTATGGTCTCTCAAGAGACAACCTACACCATAGACACCTAGGTTCTGTAACATACACCCTTGTTCTACCCCTTTTTTTTGTTTTCTCTAACAAGTTTGCAATGTTTTTTGCAATAGGTTTTGATAGTTTGCAAAGAGAAATAGGTGCAGAAAAGTACAATATATTGCAACAACTTAACAACTCAAAAAAATTGACAAACTCAGAATTATAAGGAGTAGAAAATTAAGATTGACTTACAATCAAAATATTGAGTTTTTCTCGATTACAGACAATAACCCAGTTCATAAAATATCACTACATATCTAAATCCAACATACCCAAAAAAAGTTGGCAACTTTTTCAAAGGGTTGTAGTTGCAACCAACAAGCTGGAATTGTCAAAATGGGATGCCACAACCAAAAATTGCTTCTGTTGTCGATGAGATTGAAATAGCAAGCAATATGAACCCTAGGCACCACCTCTAGGCCAAAGTAACAAACACAAATCTCCACTAGAAGCTCCCAAATTCCAATGCCACACCCAAAATGCTACGACCAACTGCAAGGATGGTACGGCCAACAAAAGGAAACCCAAACAGCAAGCAAACTCACAAAACTCCCCTTTATTTTGTCTCCTCTAGACAAATATGCAACAACTCTAATAAAACTTAAGTGAAAAGCTCCACAAATACGCTCAGTTGTGATTCCTATATGAAACCACCATGAGTCCTCCATATTAGATCTTTCACTAATGTAGAGGATATTGCTTACAAGGGATTTCATCCTCACAAACCCTCCTAAAGAAATATCTTCTCCATCCTGTAGAAACCAATATCCAATATCTAGTATAAAAAATGAAATGAGCTCTTGAAATGCTTTTATAGACTCCTCAAAACCCCACGCCCCCCTTGGGAAATAAAATATTTCTTTTAATTTAAATACTCCCTATAACTCCTTCTTGTGCATCCCACTTAAGTTGCTCAAATATCAACTTTATAATATTTCCTTATGTCTCACATGACCCCTTTTAATAAAGTAACTTTATAAAATAAATAACATAAGTTAAATATTTAATTTAACTTTAATGACTATACATTATTTAAAATTTAATTACACCAAAACCTTTAAATATTAAAATATTGATATCAACTACTCCCAGTGACATTACTAAAAATAGTAGGATTGACAATTGGCTTCATCGATGCCTAAGATTGAATTACTAAAAATAGTAAGTATGAGAGAAATCACCAAAAATACTCCATAAAAGGGTGATACACAACTCCCAACCACACCATGATGGATAAATAGTCACCAAGTTACCTAACCATAACCCCATTAGCCTACGGAAACTACTAAACAGGATAACTCTGCCAAATTGTTGAATAGGTTAGAAAGGGGACATTACAAGTTCCCCCTAGAGGTGCCACCAAAGTTTAATTTGATCCATCCTTCCTTTGTGGAGACCAAGTGACAAGGGATCTACAAATTTTAGTGGATTTATGTCATAACCCAAATTTATTGCATATTGATTATAATATGGTAAATTGAAATATTGAAGAAATTCAATATGTTAAATGGAAATTTTGAAAATTTTGAAATAGATTGAAAGAAGTTGACTGATGTTGACAATATGATATTTTTAAATTATCTTATATGTTATCAAGAATTGAACATTACTGATGAATTTTGCAAGTGCAAGTGTGTGCAATTGCAGGGTGACAGGTTGAAGGACGAGAACACAATTGAAGTAGGATTGTTTAGCCAGATCGAGTGGTAAGCTCAATGGAATCTGGGTGCACACACCACAAAATGGCATGATATCTGCATTTGAGAATTCATATAGAAATTATATTAAGCTGATTGAAATGACTCGATGATTGAAAAGATACATTTGTGAAACAAAATTACATGGAAACTTATATTTGAAAAAGTCAATCTTGAGCTTGTGTTTTGAATTTAGAGGAAAATGAAAGTGTGATTTGGTATGTGAACAAATGTGTGAATCTCAATTATGCATTTTATATCATTGTGAAATGAAAATAAAGACCATTTTTATATAAATGATAGTTATGCACACGAAAACATTCATATGTGAATACAAATATATGTATATATATATACACACACGCGCGCGAATATATATATATATATGTGTGTATGTGTACATATATATAAATATATGTGTGTATCGAGAACAAGCATATGTGTGAACAAATCTGAATATAAATATAAAGTATGTAAATATATATATATGTGTGTGTGTGTGTGAGAGAGAATATATATACATATAAATATATATACTTAGTGAATTGAAACCGATAATTATCATTATTGAATGGATGAAATTTAAATCGATATCATGAGAAAATCCCACGATGAACGTGGTCTGCCATTGACAGAATGGAAATAATTCAAATTTAGAATGGGGCAGTAATATCATTAATGCCCATTATCATTTTGAAACAGCCCCTTAGTGGAGGCATAGTAAAATGTAGAAAGATGTTATTTTGAAGCAGATATCAACTGGAACCGATAGAAAACTAGTGTGCAACAAAGCTTTTGGGAAAACCGAAGGGGAATTTCCTGGTTGCAAGAGGTAATCAATGATTTTTCCTTCAATAATGTTGATTTTCATTGATTTTACAGTTTCATCTTTATTTCCATGCATCAACTGATTCGTTGCATTGTTGATTTTATTGATTGAAAGTAGCTAGACCATCAAACTCTTATGCAAATTATATGAGTAAACTTGTATTTTCTATGGCTCTGTTGTTACTTTCTCTACACTCAAATTTTCCTAGGCTTGTAGAGCCTACGGCTTGGAAGATTCGACTGTGTATAATACCTTGAAAGATTTGATACCATTGACCTTTTGTTTTGGCCACATGTTTGTTTTTAATTGTTAAGCCCATCACAAGCTATTGGGGAAACCCAATAGGACTATGAATGGAGCAATGTAAATTATGTATTGTCGCCACCTTTTTATGGGGTAGGCCGAAGCCATCATAGAAAGATTTTGATGTAAATATATCTTACTTTCTTATTATTGTTTCTCTGATGGACGCCCATTCAGGTCGATGCCATCACCCTTGATCTAGCTATTAGAACCAAAAAATTAAACTCGATTTTTAACTAGTCCTCATCACCTTAGCATGGTCATTTAAATTTACACCATCAACACCATCCCTAAAAACCATCACATTTTCATAATAAGCCTAGTCTTGTAATAATAATAATCCCTCTAAACCCGTTCCATTAAAATATTATTCAAAATTTACCTTTCCCATGGCCTCTACCTTAATACATGCTTTCCCTAAATCTGCCACTAGAAACACATTTTGATGAGACATTCTCATTTCAAGGAGAGTTGCATCTAAGTCTCTTCAACAAATTGATGAAACAAGCTAACATGAAATGTCGAAGAGAGTCCCATATTTCAAAGGGACATTCTAAAGTCTCTTCAACAGCCCAAAAAGGGATATTTCGAAGACACCTGAGCTTTTTGAAGGAAAATAATATCTTGTCTCTTCGATATACTGAAATGCAGGATGCCGAAGAAAGCTTAATATTTTAAATGTACCAAATTATTTTGGCATTCAAGAAATAGAAAATCATCTCTCAGACATAACCAATTATTATGCAATAATTGATGAACAGGTATCAAATCAAAGACACAACTGATAGAATGGAAATTTCGAAGAGACATTAGATTATGGGACTGAGTAATGAACAAGTCCCTTCGACACTACGAAAATAGTTGGGAATAAAATATCGAAGAGACAAGCTTGTATCGAGAGGACACTAATGAAAGTCTCTTCGATCACTTTGATAACAAATGGAGGAATATAAAGAACGTGGCCAAGTAACATCGAGGGAATGTTTTTGAAGAGACTATACGATATTGAAGAGAAGTAATTGTTGTCAATCAGATTGCACCTAAACGCTTGAATAACTAAATTCAGCAATCTGTTGAAATATTGGATCAAACTCAGGCTGTGGGTGACCTATAACGAGATTGAACCTCTGGATTCTAGGCCGGCTTCCTATATGATTTTCAAATTAATAATTGGTAAATTGTTGGAAAATGGATAGAAGTACTGAAAGTAATGCTTAAACTATAATGAAACCTATTGATGCACCTGATTGGAAAACTAATTGCAACCAAACTCACAAATAATCACTCAGCACTTTAATTCACACAACCTAATTTGATAGCTCAATCACCTGAATGTTTTAAACAAAGGCTTTGATTTAATGCAATATCGAGGTAAAATGAAGTTTTCACGACTAAATTGATTAATCAAGTACATGCACAGTGTATAACCAGTGAACTTAAACTAAATTGCATATAGGTATGTGAAAAAGACAGAAAAATTAGAGGTTTCAGAACTGAAAACACAGTAATTTCTCGATCAAAATTCTCACAATAACGATGCCTAAAACTTGGAAGGAAAATTCAAAAATACTGAAACTTAGAAGGAATCCTTTGCAAATCATAAGCTAATGAACCTGTAAAAATAGTGTATTAATCTGAAAGCTGAGTTACATGACAATTCACTTTGCAGAATGCAAAGGCTGAATAACAAAAACTAAAATGAAAAAGATAAACTTTTTCAATATATACAATGAGAATGCACTTCAAAGTGCATGAACATGTAACTGAAAGTCAATTTCAGTGAGAAAATGACAATTCCAAGGTGAAATCAGAGCAGAAGCAAAAATACCTGAAAATAAGGTTCAAACTCATGCAAAAATGAGTGAACTCAATCTCGAACTCGCAGTCATAAAGCAAGTAACTGATTTGTAACTCAAACTGAACTGGAAATCTCTGAACGTGGGCCAAAACATGCAAAAATCCACCTTGCTTTAATCAATTCGCCCATGCATATCAAACTGAAACTCCATCCCTCTATTGTGCATGATTAATCTTCAAAACTGGTGTCTGAATTGAAAGAAAACCTCAACCATTTGATCCACTTTGCATGATTAATACTTGGTTGAATCTCACTTATATTCTCTTGCATGACTTGTTACTTAATTGCATTTTAAAAAAATAAAATTTTAATTTAATGACTTATAATTGAATCATTTAATTAAATGCTATACAATAGAAATATGCAATAAATAACGACATATATGATTTTTGTCAAAAATCCTATCACAAGCTAAGGCACGTTTGACATCTTGATTTTCTAATAAAACTCATAAAGGCTAAGATGATTTCATCAAAACCACATCACCTAGGGTATATCGGTGTTGGCATTAGTAGTTTTGAAAAAATATGCAAAAGTTTAAATGTTAATACCAAAGGTATTAGTGAGGACATTTCAAACTTAAAATAAAATGCAAAAGATGCCTTATCAGCCTAGGGCTAAGGAAAACCCTAAAGCAAAAACTACGGCCAAGGAATTCATTCCAATTGATCTTCATTTAGAAAACCCCACTATACGCTGCCATGGAGGATCCTTAATGGAATGATTTGGAGTCGACAAGAAGTTGATTTGCTGAGAACTTCAAGTCTTTGAAGTCGAATCATCATGCAAAACGGCTCAAACAGAAGGTAAATATGGCTTCTAAATCCCTTGCTTTATTTCAGTCAATAATATGCTCGATTTGAGCTAATCTACATGCTCAATAATAAATATTCCATTTCTCCATGCTTTTATGAAGGAAATAAAAGAATCTATGTGTTTTTTCTTCATGGAGGTCGCGACTTCTTAGCATTATGGGTTAACTCTGTAGGATATGCTTTTTGTTATCATCCCTGTAGACCTACTCCATTTCTATGGTCTTTGAATCTGCTTCTAAGTTCTTCTCTTGATGTTCGAGCTTGAATAGAGCTCCCTCCTTGGCATGGCACTGTTTCCTACTACAAACCCATGTGACTGGCTCTGTATTTCTTTTAAAAAAAATAGTTTGTAGACATTTTGATTTCTCCTTTTCTTCATAGGACGTGAGATTTGTCTATGCCATCTCCATGCTTCCACCTTGGTGACTTTCAATGCTCATGTATGTATTTATGATTTTCAAAGTGAAAGTATTAAATGGGTACCTCTATATTTTGAAGACAGCAAGCTCCAGGTTGCGGCCATGACTGGAAATTTAATATCTTTTGTTGTAGACAACGAAAATTTGTTATTGATTTTGACCCACAACTGAAAATATGGCAACTCCATATAGAGGAAAACCCCCAGGTGGGTATTTGAGCTTATGCGAATATTCCGCTATTGATTCTATTTTGAGCTTTTCCATACAAGAAATGAAAGAAATTCCTTCTTTGTTAGCTCGACCCTTTGAAAATAACATGGCTTACATACTTTTCCTTTATAAAAATGACAGAGATCTTGTGAATGTAACCATTTCCATGCTCAGATTTATACAAGATAGTCATTGTATTTGCAAACAATACATTTCTGAAAAATGCACCTATCTTGTTATTTATATCTTGCATACCTTAAACAATCAGGGACATCAAAACAAAATCAAAATGTCATTTTTGTTTCTATTCAGCATATTCATTGTTGATGCCCTGTATTCTTAATAGACATAATCTTTCCATGTGATTTATATATTCTGTAGATCTGCTGCTCTATTGACTTCGTGACTATGTGAATGGCACTGCCTCTATGCTTGATTCTTGTCAATACTCTTGGAAAAAAGATATAAGTGTTGGCAATAGTAAAGTTGCAACCGGGGTGTTTTCTTATGTGAATGGCTTAGCTGCTCCATTGAACATTGTCCATTCACTTGTTCTGAAGGGTCTGCATACTAAACATTTCCTTAAATCTGAAACTCAAACACACTATCATCTTTGTCCTTCTATTGAACAGAATTTTCCTTTAGAAATCCGCCATTTGTATGTTGCCCCACTTCCTTTCAAATAAAGGGCCTTCATCATTTGTATAAGATCATTGACTCCCGCATTGTACACCTTTACTATCTATAATATAAGATAAGTATAAACAATAGTTGCGAAAACATAAGCAATTCATGTTAATTGTTACAAGGTCTCCCATTGTAAAAATGGAATTGGATCTGCCCTCTTTACATTTGCTCAGACTATTCATGAGATGTTGTCTCATTCATTTATATCCATGCCTTTTGACTGTCCTTAATGCATATAACTGCTCTTTTTACATTGGAGTATAGTGATTCTTCCTTGCTGTCCTAACTTTTTGACTATTATACATGATGGCTGCCCTGCACTTATGAAGATAATAGTCTTTGTAATGAACATGGCTTCTTGAATCTCCTTTTATTATTCAATTGTGTTGCTTTCTATGGTAATCTATGAATGAACTATAGCATCAATGTATGCAATTTTTGATATGAACAACAGAAATAATGATGATACAATCAATAAAAGCATGATGTAAAGCCATTAACAACATAAAGACATGCCTGCAAACATGGTTTCTTGAATATGTGATCTCTTTTTCTACTTTTATCAGCTTTGTAGCAGCAATCTCGCTATGGTCACTTAATTATTTTATGTTCGAATCTGTCATTGTTTATGAGTTGGGCTCAACCCTTGTGGGAGCCACATTTTTCACCACTCATAACAATATATGTTAATTGGAATGATCTGATTGTTCCTGTTCCTGCACATTTAAACAAACAAGTTAGCAAAAATAACTAAAGCTGAAAGCTTCCAATGAATCTTTGCGCTCTTCTAACTTCATCATCTGATGCATGCTTGAGATGATGTAGATTATATTCCTATTGGCAACGTAGGCATGAGGAAAATAGTGATTTTTCATTTCTCTAACAACACATTTTAACAATTTTGCAGGTGCCTTTGGAACTGGAGCAGGAGTTGTGCCAACTGGAGCTGAATACGAGGAGACTCCACATAACTGAAATGATGATTCGTCATTCTAGGCAATGGCGAATCACTCCTTTCCTTATGTTTATATTTTCTTCAGTTGTATAGTGTACATTTCCTTTCTTGTATTCATCATTTGATTATCATAATCAAATTCAGTTACTCTCGCGGCTTGTGCAAGATTTCAGTGTTTTTACAAAATGAATAAAAAGCATTATTATGCAAATTTTCAATTTTTTGTTTCAAATACTTGCACTAATACCTGTAACTCAGATGCAATCTGATCTTTATGATGAACAATGAACACTTTAGCAACAAAACTTGAAAATTTATGTACCTATAAATGATGAATTCAATTCAACTCTACCTATTTGAGCTTGTAGTGAAAAATAGGTAACAAATTGGTGACCTCTGCGGAGTGTTTGCCTACTAAACGCCATAGACCAGTATATAGCTTATCCATTGGGCATGGAGTCTATTCTTGCTCTTAACCTCTGAAAACCTTTGTAACTCAGCTTTAAAACACACAAACTGAAAGAAACTACTACAACTCTGTTGAAGACAAAGTTTGGAAAACCACGTGCAGCAACTATACTTTATTGAAATCAAAAAAATACTGGAATGAAACGTGCCACGGGGCACTTATTGAAAGCAAAACAGAAAACTCTACCCTACCCCTACACTAACCAACAGTGTTAGTGCTCAGACATGACCATTTACTGGCTGTGAGAAATAGCTGCCCTTCCTTAATAACAAAGGATACTTCAAATCCATAAGATTAATCAAAAATAAGTATAGACATTTGACTAACTATCGCTCCTTAGTAGCAAAAACTGCCATCAGCATAGTTTGGATCATCATAAAAAGCATACCTTCCTTATCTGACTGATCATTAAAGATGATAGTCTGAGGCATATGAATAAGATTAACCTGTTGCTGCTCTTAGCACGTTGCAATCACATGCCTTGGCAGAATTATGAATTGTTGTAATTTTGTAGACTCTTCATATGATAAATACCTGATTGGACACCCCTTTGAAAGGATAAAGCTTGGCCTCTCACTGCTGCCTTCATTTTTATACACTATTGGCACTCCATCTTGCTAATTAGACTACTCCACTACATGCAGTGTAAGATTTTCCTCCTTCCTTCTTGTTGCCTCAATTTCAATTTGATTTGAAAGAGATGTTGATCTGTCATCAAGTAATGAAGGAATGTGTGGCTCTTTGATCTAAACAGGCTGATCATATGATGTTGGCTCATACAGTATTAGCTTATCATTTATGTTAGCACAAAAAACTTCTATTATGCCTGAAAACATATTCTCATATAATTCATAACTTTGCATTAAGTCTAGATGATTTTTATCACTCAGTTGCTCCATACTAGGCATATATGTTACTGTGCATGTGATATCCTCATTTTCATCAACAAATTGAGGAAGTTCATCAAATAAATCAGAAAAATTCTGAGATTCACTTTCAATTTTCTCTACATAAACATGCTCAGTTTGCTCTTGTTTATCATCTAAGCTTGAAACAAAGGATTCAAGGTCATTCCAAAACAGGGCTTCTTCATCACCTTTATTACTTTGTGGCATGAGAGGGCTTACCTTAGATTCAAGATCATCCTTTTGAAACACAAGTTCTAATCTGCTTGCTTGTTCAATCTAGGAAACATCATGCAAATTATTTTCATTAACCTCCAAAACAAAAATGTACTCTTGCTATCTCAAACAGATTGAAATCTCAATCTCATCTCGAACCAGCAACACATCATGCTCTGGAATATCTTTTGAGTGTTTCAAATTAACTGGTAAGTTAAGTTCTTGTGTGCTCTTTTTAGTTTGCTCAATGAATCCAGGTAATTGATCAAACAAATAAACTGATCACTCCTCCCCATGTGGTGCCTTCTCAAATGAAGCCTGGGCATCCTATAAGTGAAGATTTTTGATTGGTAATTCATGAACTCTGTTTTCATCCATGTCATAAACAGCATTAGAAAAAATTTCAAATGAGTAAAAATACAAGGGGTTCAACACTAAGTTTGAACCAATATCCTCCTCGCATGTAATATGGTAATTTCGAGCTGGGGACACAGTACAAGCAGCAACAACTTCCTACTCCTTTTGTTCATTCTTTTGTTGCTCTAATCGGTAAACTTCCAAAGCTAAATGCAATGGGTTTACGTTTCTGACCTTTTCCATGAGGAGTAAGATGTCCTTATCAATGGGCTGCTCTATAACCACAATAGGTTGTACTAGATTAGTTTCCTTTACTTGCGAAGGATGCATGGTTGTAAAATTTGGGATTTTATACCTTGGAAGTTCTTCCTCTTGAAATTGATCTGAAATGCAAGAAGTTGTTCGGATATCATGCTTTTGAGGAAGCAAAGACTTGATTTGCTCTTCCTATACAGCTAACTCCCTTCTGAGCTTTTCTTCAAACTGTCTCCTTTGTATCTCCAATTCCTGCTCATGAAGGTAGGCCTGATAATATAATTCTTGTTGTTGTGTATCAAGCTCATGTTGCCTCCTAAACTTGTCTATCTGCTTTGCAATGTCTAACAATACATCCTTCATGTTATTCATGTTACTTTTCATATAATCAACCTCTTGGAGCTGATTTTGGACATGCGAATGTTGATCTGAAGGTTGAGTAGGGGTGGGTGGGAGGTAAGCATGTTGAGCATGTTGATAGGTTGTTGTTGCATGGTTGTTTGGGATAAAACCAGCAGCATGACTGGCCTCATATGGCTAAGAAGGATGTGAATAGGCAGGATTTTCATAAAACAGAGGTGAAAACATGCTTTTTTAATAAAAACCAGACATGTTAAAGCACTTGAAATCTGCAAATCATCTTTAAATCAAAGTGAATCGGACCTTCTTTTGTAAACATGAACATACCAACACCTCATCTGCTAAAACCAGTGGATTGTGCTTGGAGTCTCCAGGTATAAATTTGTAACCTCTGAAAGGAAAAAATACGTTGTGTATACTAGGACAACAGCTTGAAACTCTTAAATTCTCACTCTGAACTATGATTCAGAGTCCCACCAAGCGTGCCAAAAACTGTTGTCAATCAGATTGCACCCGAATGCTTGAATAACTAAATTCAGCAATTTGTTGAAACATTGGATCAAACTCAGGTTGTGGGTGACCTATAACGAGATTGAACCTCTGGATTCTAGGCCGGCTTCCTATATGATTTTCAAATTAATAACTGGTAAATTGTTGGAAAATGGATAGAAGTACTGAAAGTAATGCTTAAACTATAATGAAACCTACTGATGCACCTAATTGGGAAACTAATTGCAACCTAACTCACAAATAATCACTTAGCACTTTAATTCACACAACTTGATTTGATAGCTCAATCACCTGAATGTTTTACACAAAGGCTTTGATTTAATGCAATATCAAGGGAAAATGAAGTTTTCACGACTAAATTGATTAATCAAGTACATGCACAGTGTATAACCGGAGAACTTAAACTAAATTGCATATAGATATGTGAAAAAGACAGAAAAATCAGAGGTTTCAGAACTGAAAACACAATAATTTCTCGATCAAAATTCTCACAATAACGATGCCTGAAACTTGGAAGGAAAATTCAAAAATACTAAAACTTAGAAGGAGTCCTTTGAAAATAATAAACTAATGAACCTATAAAAACACTGTATTAATCTAAAAGTTGAGCTACATAACAATTCACTTTGCAGAATACAAAGGCTGAATAACAAGAACTAAAATGAAAAAGATAAACTTTTTCAATATATACAATGAGAATGCACTTCAAAGTGCATGAACGTGTAACTGAAAGTCAATTTCAGTGAGAAAATGGCAATTCCAAGGTGAAATCTAAGCAGAAGAAAAAATTCTTGAAAATAAGGTTCAAACTCATGCAAAAATGAGTGAACTCAGTCTTGAACTCGCAGTCATAAAGCATGCAACTGATCTACAACTCAAACTGAACTGGAAATCTCTGAACGTTGGCCAAAACATGCAAAAATCCACCTTTCTTTAATCAATTCGACCATGCATATCAAACTGAAACTCCATCCCTATATCGTGCATGATTAATCTTCAAAACTGGTGTCGGAACTGAAAGAAAACCTCAACCATTTGATCCACTTTGCATGATTAATACTTGGTTGACTTTCACTTATATTCTCTTGCATGACTCGTTACTTAATTGCATTTTAATTAAATGACTTATAATTGAATCATTTAATTAAATGCTATACAATAGAAATATGCAATAAATAATGACATATATGATTTTTGTCAAAAATCCTATCACAAGCTAAGGCACGTTTGACATCTTGATTTTCTAATAAAAATCATAAAGGATAAGATAATTTCATCAAAACCACATCACCTAGGGTATATCGGTGTTGGCATTAGTAGTTTTGAAAAAATATGCAAAAGTTTAAATGTTAATACCAAAGGTATTAGTGAGGACATTTCAAACTTAAAATAAAATGCAAAAGATGCTTTATCGGCCTAGGGCTAAGGAAAACCCTAAAGCAAAAACTACGGCCAAGGAATTCATTCCAATTGATCTTCATTTAGAAAACCCCACTATACGCCGCCATGGAGGATCCGTAATGGTATGATTTGGAGTCGACAGGAAGTTGATTTGCTGAGAACTTCAAGTCTTTGAAGTTGAATCATCATGCAAAACGGCTCAAACAGAAGGTAAATCTGGCTTCTAAATCCCTTGCTTTATTTCAGTCAATAATATGCTCGATTTGAGCTAATCTACATGCTCAATAATAAATATTCCATTTCTCCATGATTTTATGAAGGAAATAAAAGAATCTCTGTGTTTTTTCTTCATGGAGGTCGCGACTTCTTAGCATTATGGGTTAACTCTGTAGGATATGCTTTTTGTTATCATCCCTATAGACCTGCTCCATTTCTATGGTCTTTCAATCTACTTCTAAGTTATTCTCTTGATGTTCGAGCTCGAATAGAGCTCCCTCCTTGGCATGGCATTGTTTCCTACTACAAACCCATGTGGCTGGTTGTGTACTTCTTTAAAAAAAATAGTTTCTAGACATTTTGATTTCTTCTTTTCTTCATAGGACGTGAGATTTGTCTCTACCATCTCCATGCTTCCACCTTGGTGACTTTCAATGCTCATGTATGTATTTATGATTTTCAAAGTGAAAGTATTAAATGGGTACCACTATATTTTGAAGACAGAAAGCTCCAGGCTACGGCCATGACTGAAAATTTATTATCTTTTGTTGTAGACAACAAAAATTTGTTATTGATTTTGACCCACAACTGAAAATATGGCAACTCCATATAGAGGAAAACCCCTAGGTGGGTATTTGAGCTTATGTGAATATTCCGCTATTGATTCTGTTTTGAGCTTTTCCATACAAGAAATGAAAGAAATTCCTTCTTTGTTAGCTTGGCCCTTTGAAAATAACATGGCTTACATACTTTTCCTTTATAAAAATGATAGAGATCTTGTGAATGTAACCATTTCCATGCTCAGATTTATACAAGATAGTCATTGTATTTGCAAACAATACAATTATGAAAATGCACCTATCTTGTTATTTATGTCTTGCATACCTTAAACAATCAGGGACATCAAAACAAAATCAAAATGTCATTTTTGTTTCTATTCAGCATATTCATTGTTGATGCCCTGTATTCTTAACAGACATAATCTTTGCATGTGATTTATATATTTTGTAGATTTGTTGCCCTATTGACTTCGTGACTATGTGAATGGCACTGCCTCTATGCTTGATTCTTGTCAGTACTCTTGGAAAAAAGATATAAATGTTGGCAATAGTAAAGCTGCAATTGGGGTGTTTTCTTATGTGAATGGCTTAGTTGCTCCATTGAACATTGTCCATTCACTTGTTTTGAGGGGTCTGCATACTAAACATTGCCTTAAATCTGAAACTCAAACACACTGTCATCTTTGTCCTTCTATTGAACATAATTTTCCTTTAGAAATCCGCCATTTGTATGTTGCCCCACTTCCTTTCAAATAAAGGGCCTTCATCATTTGTATAAGATCATTGACTCCCACATTGTACACCTTTACTATCTAGTGTCTACACTTTGATATGCATGATCAAAAGTAATTAAATGACAGTCCTATTCATGTTGTTTGTTCACCTGGACCTTAACTTCTTTAAAAAAGAAGTGAAGACACAATGAGATAAGTATAAACAATAGTTGCGAAAGCATAAGCAATTCATGTTAATTGTTACAAGGTCTCCCATTGTAAAAATGGAATTGGATCTGCCCTCTTTACATTTGCTCAGACTATTCATGAGACGTTGTCTCATTCATTGATATCCATGCCTTTTGACTGTCCTTAATGCATATAACTACTCTTTTTACATTGGAGTATAGTGATTCTTCCTTGTTGTCCTAACTTTTTGACTGTTATACATGATGGCTACCCTGCACTTATGATGATAATAGTCTTTGTAATGAACATGGCTTCTTGAATCTCCTTTTATTATTCAGATCTGTTGCTTTCTATTGTAATCTATGAATGAACTATAGCATCAATGTATGCAATTTTTGAAATGAACAACAGAAATAATGACGATACAATCAATAAAAGCATGATGTAAGGCCACTAATAGCATAAAGACGTGCTTGCAAACATGGTTTCTTGAATATGTGATCTCTTTTTCTACTTCTATCAGCTTTGCAGCAACGATCTCGCTATGGTCACTTAATTCTTTTATGATCAAATCTATCATTGTTTATGAGTTGGGCTCAACCCTTGTGGGAGCCACATTTTTCACCACTCATAACAATATATGTTAATTGGAATGATCTGATTATACCTGTTCTTGCACATTTAAACAAACAAGTTAGCAAAAATAACTAAAGCTGAAAGCTTCCAATGAATCTTTGCGCTCTTCTAACTTCATCATCTGATGCATGCTTGAGATGATGTAGATTATATTCCTGTTGGCAATGTAGGAATGAGGAAAATAGTGATTTTTCATTACTCTAACAACACATTTTAACAATTTTGTAGGTGCCTTTGGAACTGGAGCAGGAGTTGTTCCAACTGGAGCTGAATACAAGGAGACTCCACATAACTAAAATGATGATTCGTCATTCCAGGCAATGGCGAATCACTCCTTTCCTTATGTTTATATTTTCTTTAGTTGTATAGTGTACATTTCCTTTCTTGTATTCATCATTTGATTATCATAATCAAATTCAGTTACTCTCGTGGCTTGTGCGAGATTTCAGTGTTTTTACAAAATGAATAAAAAGCATTATTATGCAAATTTTCAATTTTCTATTTCAAATACTTGCACTAATACCTGTAACTCAGATGTAATCTGATCTTTATGATGAAAAATGAACACTTTATCAGCAAAACTTGAAAATTTATGTACCTATAAATGATGAATTCGATTCAGCTCTACCTATTTGAGCTTGTAGTGAAAAATAGGTAACAGTAATTACATGTCTCTATTAAGAATATGTGTCTCAAAATTACTAGTATAACCCTGGTTCTGTCACATATAAGCTCAAAATGGCATAAGTGTTACCTTCATCCTTGTATCGCTATACTGTGGAAGCCTTCTGACTAAGGTGTGGTAGTGCGGTATGTTGCCATATCGTGGGAGCCTTCTAGTTGTCCAGCGATAGCGCGGTATACCGCCACCCCACAGGAGTATTCTAACTAGCTAGCGGTAGCGTGGTATACCACCATACCATGGGAGTTTTTTAACTGTGTAGTGACAGTGCGGTGTATTGTGATTTTGAAGTGAACCATGGGTGAACAAGCGCGGACTTGTTTGACTAGACTTGGAGGTGGTCGTTCAATGACTGGTAAGTTCGACAATTGCTCAACAAAGGAAGTTAAATTGAACTGTTTGTAGAGAGAACGTTTCGATAATGGTTGTTGTTATACATTGCAACATACTGTAACTGTTATGGGTTAGATGAGTTAGATGGTTAGATGGTCGAATGATTTGTGTGTGTTCTTCATTGTATATTGTATGTGCATTGTAATAGTGAGACATCACGAACTGTGATCAGAATTTGTTCTGTATGAGGTTGATCAGGGAAATGTCACTGCTATAATATTAACACCTTTAAAATCATGAGTTTGTAACTCTGTATGTGAACATTGTTTAATGTAATACAAAGTGGCTTTGCTTGGTGTGGTGGGTTTTTCTACTGTAAGGGTTTTCCCACGTAAATCTAGTGTCCTAATTGTGTATGTGTTTATTTCTCTATTATGTTATTCCTTTCATGTGCATCTTAATACACTGTAATTGCAAAATTTAAAGACATATTTGCATTCTCCTCTGAGTTTTCACATTAGGAGAGTTTGTTCTGCACCTTAAGCTTTCCTTACAAGTGGTATTAGAGCTTGGCCAGTTGTGTTATCCTTGTGGGTAGGTTGGGTTTTTTGTGTCAATCTTGTTTAGTGGGAGTTTTTTGTAGAAGTTTGGTAATCTCGATTGCAAATTAAGATGGCAAGCACATCAAGAAAGATTGAAATTGAGAAATTCAATGGCAACAATTTTGAGTTGTGGAAACTCAAAATGGAAGACCTATTGGTGGATCACAATCTTTTGCTTGTTGTGTTTGGAACGAAACCTTCTAGCATGAAGCAAGAAGATTGGGACCTCACAGATAGAAAAGTAAAAGGGTTGATAAGACTCTATTTGGCAGACTCTATTCTCCTAAATGTTCATGAAGAGAAGACTGCATCTTCTTTGTGGAAGAAGCTTGGAGATATTTATCAGGGTAAGTCCTTGGTGAATAAGTTGTTCTTAAGGAAGAAGTTATACTCTTTGAAGATGGAGGAAGGGGCATTTGTGGCTGATCATCTGAATACGTTTAACACATTGATTACTTAGTTAACATCTGTGAGTGTGAAAATTGATGATGAAGATTGTTGTATGCTTTTGTTGTGTTCTTTACCCGATTCTTGGGATCATTTAGTAATGGCGATTGGGAGCACGACAACCACTTTCAAGATGGAAGATGTGGTTGCTTCTTTGTTGTCAGAAGAAATGAGAAGGAAATATTCTGAGATGGAAAAGGAGGCTTTAGTTGTTCGTGGCAAATCGAAATAAAAAGGAAAGAAGAAGGATAAAAATTCCAAATCGAAATAAGAAGGGAGATCAAAGCATCCTAGCAAAAAGTCCAAGGTGAAGTGTTGGAACTATGGGAAACCTGGTCATTTTTGAAAGGATTGCAAAGAGGAGAAAAAGAAGAAGAAGAACTCTTCCGATAATGATTCTTCTCAGAGCGAAGCCGATGCCTTTATTGCAACCTTGGAAACTCAGGCATCCGATGATGTATGGCTAATTGATTCTGGAGCATCTTTCCTCATGACATCTCATAGAGACTGGTTTACAAAGTATGAAGAATACAATGGTGGAAAGGTGTATTTAGCAAGTGATTCATCTCTGGAAATTATTGGTCGTGGAAGAGTCAGAATTCAGTTTCCTGATGGAAGAATTAAGGGAATTGATGGCGTAATGCATATACCAAGACTAGCTCAGAATTTACTTTTTGTAAGTAAGCTAAATGATGTTGGAGTGCAAGTCTCGTTCTCAAGTAATGGTTGTAAAATGACTAGAGGCTCAATGGTGTTGGCTAGGGTTGCCTGAATTGGTACTCTGTACAAATTCGACGCACTTGTTGTTCAATGTAACAGTGTCTTTGCAAAGTCACAAAAGGTTGTTCGTGTAAAGGAGACTAAAGCTCCTATAGGGGCTAATTCTTTGGAAGTTAAAATTCCTACAGAGAAGACTATGCTCTGGCATCAAAGGCTCGGTCATATTGATGAAAAGGGTTTAAAATCCTTGAAAAATAAAAACCTGGTTGAGGGGCTTGATGATTGTAATCTGGAATTTGAATTCTGTGAACATTGTATATATGGTAAACATCATCGTGTTTCTTTTTACTCTAGTCCTCACAAATCTTCTGTTGTTCTGGATTATATTCACTTTGATGTTTTTGGTCCAGTAAATTTTCCTTCGTTGTTGAATTCAAAATATTATGTATCTTTTATTGATGATTATTCGAGGAGGGCATTTGTATATTTTTTGAAAAATAAATCAGAAGTGTTTAGTCGATTTAAAGAGTTTCAGAACTTGGTATAAAATCATACTGGAAGAAAAATTAAATGTTTAAGGACTGATAATGGTGGTGAATTTTGTTCTGGAGATTTTCAAAGGTATTGCAAAGACCATGGAACTAAGAGGCATAAAACAACACCTTACACTCCGCAGCAAAATGGAGTTGTTGAAAGGTTGAATAGGGTGTTGATGGAGAAGGAAAGAATTATGTTGAGCAATGCCGGTCTAGAACAGAAGTTCTAGGCTGAGGCTGTGGCTATAGCATGTTACTTGTTGAATTAGTCTCCTTCATTAGCACTTGTTGAAAAAATTCCTATGGAAGCTTGGTCTCGTAAGAAGCCCTCTCTGAGACATATTCGAGTCTTTGGTTGTAAAGCATATGTTTATGTGCCAGATGAGAAGAGATCTAAATTGGAGAACAAAGCTATTAAATGTATCTTCATTGGCTACAACATTGGTGTGAAAGGATACAAGTTTTGGAATCCTGTAATTGAAAAGGTTGTATACAACAGAAGTGTAATCGTTTAGGAGCTAAAACCTTCTTCAGTGGAACTGCAGTCAGGGATGAAAGAAAATAAAGAGGAAAATGATGTTGTTGAAATACCTCTAACTCTTGAAAAGGAGGAACAACACATTGATAGTGTACCTGAAACTGAGGAGAGTTTGAGTAGCTCTGAGAGTTTTGAAGAAGAACCACAACCTCAGCCTCAGCTTGTGAGGAGGTCTACACGTGAGAAGAAGCAACCTGATAGGTATGGGTTCTCAATGTTGGATTCTAGTTGTGCCTATGCTTTGACTACTAATACTGATGAGCCTAGGACTGTAAAAGAGGCAACTAAAATGTTTGATTCAAATTCCTAGTTGGAAGCCTTGAATGAAGAAATGGCATCATTAAAGAAAAATGATACTTGGAATCTAGTTCCATTGCCTGAAGGTAGAAAGCCTTTGGGCTGCAAATGGGTATTTAAAAAGAAAATTTGTTTGGATTGTAGTGTTGAAAAGTACAAAGTGAGGTTGGTTGTGAAGGGATATTCCTAGGTAGAGGGAATTGATTATGGGGAAATCTTTTCTCCAGTAGCAAAGTTGACATCTATTAGATTTCTTTTGTCACTTGCAGTAGCATATGACTTGGAGATTGAGCAGATGGATGTGAAGACAACATTTCTTCATGGGGATCTTGAAGAAGAAATTTATATGTCCCAACCTGAGCACTTTGTGGTAAAAGGTAAAGAAAATCTAGTTTGCAAGTTAAAGAAATCTTTGTATGGTTTGAAACAATTGCCTAGAATGTGGTACCAAAAATTTGACACATTTGTTTTGTCACTGGATTTTGTAAGATTGAAATCAGGCCATTGTGTGTACTTCAAAATTGAAAATGATCGGGTTCTTATTATTGAACTCTATGTTGATGATATATTGTTCATAGGGAATAGTAAGTCTATGATTTTTTATCTAAAATCTCAATTGTCTGCAAAGTTTGAAATGAAGGATCTTGGTGCAGCAAGGTATATTCTGGGAATGGAAATAATCAGGGACAGAAAGAGCAGAAAGTTTTGGCTTAGCCAGAGTAAGTATATTAACAATGTTTTGGAGAGATTTAGTATGACTAATTGCAAGCAACTAGTTGTTCCAGTTTTGTAAGGAACGAAGCTATTTGTTGAAGTGTCCAAAATCTCCTACTGAGATGGAGGACATGACCAGAGTTCCTTATGCAAGTGTAGTTGCCAGTTTAATGTATGCAATGGTCTATACTAGACCGAACATTGCCCAAGTAGTGGGAGTACTTAGTCAGTAAATGGAAAATCCAGGAAGGTCGCATTGGGATGTTGTGAAAAGAGTATTAAGATATCTGAAGGGCACTTCAAAATATGTTTTGTGTTACCATGGAAATTTGGTTAAATCACAAAGAAATCTCAACATTCATGGATATGTGGATTCTAATTGGGCAGGGGACATTAAATGTAGAAAGTCCACCAGTGGATATATTTTCATGATGAATGGTGGTGCAGTTAGTTGGATGAACAAGCGGTAGGTTGTAGTTGATTTATCACTTACAAAGGATGAGTACATGGCAGCAACTCACGCCTGCAAAGAAGCCATTTGGCTTAAGAGATTGCGTTCTGATATTGGTTTTGATGCAGGGCAGATTATTATTTGTTGTGACAGTCAGAGTACCATTTTTCTAGCAAAAAATCCAACTTTCCATGCCAGGACAAAACATATTGATGTGTAGTACCACTTTGTACGTGATATGGTGGAGGATGGAAAGGTCTGTTTGGAAAAGGTTGATACCCTAAAGAATGTTGCTAATGCATTGACAAAGCCAATGAGCATAGATAAGTTTAGATGGTGTGCAAATTTGATGGGCCTTAGGGTCTAGAATATTCAGTGACTTCATGTATTGAAAAGGGTTTAGCGAGTTCTTCGTCAAGTGGGAGATTGTTGAGAATATGTGTCTCAAACTCACATGGTATAACCCTAGTTCTATCACATATCAACTTAGAATGGCATAAGTTTTACCTTCTTGCTTGTACCACTATACCGTGGAAGCCTTCTAACTGAGGTGTGGTAGTGCGGTATACCGCCATACCATGGGAGCCTTTTGGTTGTCCAACAGTAGTATGGTATACCACCACCCCATGAGAGTCTTCTAACTAGCTAGCGATAGCGCAATATACTGCCATACTTGGGAGTTTTTTAATTGTGTAGTGGTAGTGTGGTGTATCATGATTTTGAAGTGGACCATGGGTGAACGAGCGTGGACTTGTTTGACTGCTGAGGTGTACATTGATCAGTGGAGGATGTTGTTGACTTGGAGGTGGTTGTTCAATGACTGGTAAGTTTGACAGTTTCTCAATAGAGGAAGTTGAACTGAACCATTTGTACAGAGAATGTTTCGATAATGGTTGTTGTTATACATTGCAACATACTATAACGGTTATGGGTTAGATGAGTTAGATGGTTAGATGGTTGAATGATCAATGTTTGTTCTTCATTGTATGTTTTATGTGCATTGTAACAATGAGACATCACAAACTATGATCAAAATTTGTTTTGTACGAGGTTGATCAAGGAAATGTCGTCGTTGTAATTTTGACATCTCTAAAAGCACAAGTTTGTAACTTTGTATGTGAACATTGTTTACTGTAATACAAAGTGGCTTTGCTTGGTGTGGTGGGTTTTTCTCCCGTAAGGGTTTTCCCACATAAATCTAGTGTCCTAATTGTGTATGTGTTTATTTCTCCATTTTGTTATTCCTTTCATGTGCATCTTAATGAACTATAATTGCAAAATTTAAAGACATATTTGCATTCTCCTTTGAGTTTTTACATTAGGAGAGTTTGTTCCACACCTTAAGCTTTCCTTACAGTCTCTTTGAAACTCTAAAAATAAAACAAAGGCACAAGGATATCAAAGGGAGAACAAGATATCGATGAGAGTAGAATCATTGTCTCTTCGACACAATGAAAATTTACTTCTCACCTGGCTGACATGACCAATTAAGATTTCAAAGAGACAACTAACATTAATGACACCATCGATTATCAAGTTAGCAGGGGCAATATTTATGAACCAAAATTGATTGATATGCATCAAATCTTGATATATCTCGCTCATAAGATCTCGGAGTGATTAATGAATTAGAGCTAGAAATTGGACAACGCAGGATTGCTTAGAAGCTCAAAGAAGGTGACACTAGTTCAAGTAAGTATCTAAGACTCAGTTGAAGATTTTATCATAATTTGATTCAATTATAAAGAACTAGGGTTTTAAACATGGAACATCAGAATAACCCAGAGCCAAAAGACAAAAAATGAAAACAAGGTTGTTAAATCAAGATTTAATTGAAAAATTTCTCGGCTCTGGACCAAATTCCAGATGAACAACCCAATTAAATCCTCCATCTGAGAAATTAGAAGATAAACACAAGAACCTAGGAGATGTATGGACTCCACAATGAGGATATGACATATTCATATATCATTATAGAAATAAGTATAGGCATAAGCTTGTGTCAAATCTATAGAATATGAATTTAGGAAACCTTGTAATGTCAAATGTGTTTATCAATGTGGAATTGATCAAAGTACTGGCCAAAATGTATAACCCCAAAACGAGGATGATGCATTCACATGATGGGTCACATTTTCTCCCCATCACTAGAGATTATATTTCTATGGTTTTTCAATTGGATACATCAATGAAAATGCCACTGATAATTAAAGATCTTTTGGAAGAATACCGCACTATGAACACAAGTTACAAAAGATGGAAACTGCCTTTGCATAGACCCTGGGACACAGGAAATCAACTCAAAAGATTTTCCAGTAATGAACAACCTCCATTCTCTGTGGAACTGTTTGAAGAATATTATCAATATACATATTACTCGGTTGGACAAGTATTAGGAATAGATGTTCTTGTTGAGATGGCTATCACCCCTATGGTCCTAGCTAGAGATGTTCAGAACCAAGATGGTAGACCCATTTGACTATGCATAATATTTGGCAAAGGTTATAAACACATCACTTGCTTCCATAAAAATAACAATGACACAATTAATTTCAGACAATATCTTTGCTTATGCATATGATTCTATATGAGGGGAAATCCATGGGGATTTGGGGAGAGGAATTAAGAATCAAGGACCTAGATGAGGATGAAAACATAAGACCAATACAAATGTGGACTTCAATTTGGGATAGTAGGTGTGGGAGGTCCCATTACTTGTACTTCAAAGAATTCATTGTGAATCCCTTGTACAAATTGTTTGGTCATCATTGTGATTACAACTTGTCCCCAGAGATACAAAGGTTCCTTAGACCCAAGGAGAAAAACCCAAAAGGAAAGGTAAACCACAATTGGGGAGAGTGGTACACATATGAGGATTGCACCATGATAAGAGTATATGGGTTTAAGGAAGCTCCATTCCTTCTTCCCAAAACAATCCTTGATAGAGTTTCTCACTTGGAAATAATAAGGCAGTTGGCTTATTTTGATTACATGCATCTTAAAAGTTATGGCAAACAATCCCTCATGTCTAGGACCTTATGTTTTGGTGATTTTACTGTTGTTTCCAAAAAGGGATATGATTCTATTGGTAGCAAGTTAGACTATTATAGTATGCCACAAGGAAATAAGAGAGAAAATTTTGATCTTGTTCAACACTTCATTCACAATGCTAAAATGATAGAAATTGAAGAAATATGAACATGAATTCTCTGCCGATGATGTGATTATAAATTGTGATGAAGCTCAAGCTACAAAAGGGAGAGTTGCATACAATATGGTAGTGATAGCAGAGGCATGGAAGAAAAATCATAGTTCATCATATATAGAGGCCTTCCATGAAATATAGGACCCTCTGGAGAGATTTGATAAATTGATCCTCCATGAAGATGACTTGACAAAGGATGTGCCTATCATAGCCTTTGAGAAAAGGAGAGATATCTGCTCTAAAATACAAGATGAGAATATAATGCCTCTAAGTCATTCATCACCATAGCCAACTCCAAATGCAAGCTTCTTAGTAGACACTCCTATCACATGTGAAGATGACACTGAAGATGAGAATGAAGTTGTACATGTAAATGCTCCTACCATCCCATAATTTGAACCACCACTAGAGAGGAGTGTTGTTTTATTTGAAGCCTCAGACAAAATTTTTGATGATGTGAGGCACCATGCTAGTTTAGACTTTACTCCAGATAGTGCTTTTATTCAAACCCAAAAGTTTAAATCATTCATTTATGAGTACAAAGGGAAAGTAATAAGAGAAAGGATGAAATAAATTAGTCCATAGCAATAGGTTGATGCTCTAGAGGAACTACAAAAGGAAGTTGACAAGGAGATGGAAAATGTCACCCCTGAAAGAGGATGAGAGTTGCTATAGGAGGCTGGGTCATGCTTCTCCAAGGATGGGACATCAATTAGGCTATAGTTTTTGACATTTTTATGAGGGAAAACAAAAGCTTGCAACTGACAGATGAAGCTAGAAACAAGATTTATACTGGCTCAGGATATAATCCTGATAATGCCACTCTATAGATCTAGGCTCTATACCCACCAGGGAAGAGGCCCACACTTATTGATGAGCCCAATCAAATATTTGGCCACCTTTTGGTACAGTGGGTAGGAGATACAGATCCTCTTGAGATAGTCGAATTGAATATCATTATTGCTAAGTTCACCAAAGAACAAATTGAAAAATTGAAAAGAGATAATAAGAGTCTTACTTTTGAGAGCAAGAGGTTAAAGCAAGAAGTGATTAATTATAGAGATAAATTATCGTCTTCCTCAGAACTCTTTTCTCTGCTAGTGGATTGTGAGAGAAAGGTACTCGAAGCCATGTCTAAAACCACCTACTGGAAAAAAAGAATGAAATAATTCAACATAAATATGAGGAATTGGGAAAGAAGTTAAAGACTACTAAATTTGAGATGGCTTTAGAGTTGATAAGGAAGAGATTTGACAAGGTTCTCAAGAAAACTGATAAGGTTTGGGTGATCTAGAGCAAGACATTTGCAACTTACCAAGAACATAATAGATTACATCGCAAAATGAAAGAAATAAAAGTACAAATATTGGTGAGCAAGTGTTCCTGAAATATAAAGAACTAATGGATATGCATGACAAATTTTACACCATATTGGTCCACAAGAGCTTAGTGATTTCAACCAATCTTTGAGAATGGCTTTACCGAATTTCTTTGATGATGAAGGGGAGTTGAAGGAACAAGATGCATGGAAGGATGAAATTTCTCAATATTTACCAGTAGTCCTTGATGAAATAAACGATGAGGAAAGGTTGATAGAAAAGGTACATGTACAATTGGAACGGATCTTTACTCAGGAATTCTCTATGAGAGATATCATTAGCAATGCAAATACTCATGCCAAAACATGATATATCAAGCACTTGTCTAAGGTTAATTTTTTTATCACTCAAACAAAATAAGAAGCAGGGGTTATTGAAGTCTCGCAATATCTAATGTGTTATCATGGAATATAGACCTTGGGCAGAACTTAAGTGATCATGGGTACCTGATGAAGACTAGCAGATCATGGTGCATCACAGATTGTTGCGGATTTCTTAGTTTTTTCTTGTTTATGTCTAATATAGTTGTTAGGACTTTAGTAATGAAACAACAAAACTTTTGATGTAAAGGCCTAAAGCTTGTAGCTTCCTGTTTATAAGGGAAACCAAGGCCAAATTTTAAGATATTAGATTAGAAGCATCATAATAGTAGGATAGATTCTCAGTAGGAGCATCATTTTACATAACATATAAAAGACTTTTGATATGTAGCAAATTACCTTTTGAAGAAATATAATGGAGGAGAGAATTGAATTGGTGGCCTAATTTCTAGTGTTCAACTGTTTTGTTAATTTTAATTCATACATGTTATTTGGTTGTCTCTGGAGTGGTATGTCTAAGTTATTCAAATTAAGTATATCAAAATATATTTAAGTTGTCAATACACATTCGTTGTACTTGTGTGCTTTTGTTGATTGGTTTCTATGGGAAAGAATTAAATTCCTTTTGAGAGATCATATTTAATAGGTTCATACCCAGTATTAAATTCCTTTTAAACTGATTGTCTTAATTGGTTTCCTTCACATCAGAATTGAAATCCTTTCAAAATTTCATAGTAACTTAGGGGGAAATTACTAGGATTTGTAAGAAGAGCCAAATAGCTTACAAAATTGCACATTTATACAAGCTATAAACACCTATAAGTATCAAACAATTAGAGTTAAGCTAAGAGAAAGGATCCATATATCAATTATATCTCGACTTTGTTTACCCAATAGGATTAGGCACTAGTCATATTCATTTTAGCAATACACTACCCAAACCTTGTCCATACATCCAATCCACAGTAGGAATTAGTTATTAGCCTAGCATCTATTTCACTTCTACATGCCATTGTGAATAGATTTCCCAAATTAGAGATTACACGTATAACTTTCAAATCTTCTCTATCATTTAGGTACACCCACCTAGGCCCGACAAAGCCTAAAGTGCAGGGGGGTCTCAAACCTATCAATTAATCCCTATTTGTTAGCAAAAAATGTTCCCAAAGAGCTTAGAACCCTCTCAAGGCTTATAACCTATGTTTTTGAGGCCTAACACTAGCATCAAAGGGTAGCTTAAATGCATTTGTTTTTCCTTGTCATTGAGGGCGACGGTGGGCACATATCGCCTAGTTTTGTATGTGGGTCTTTGTTACTTTTTGCAAATTTATGATACCTAGTTTATGTCACCAAGTCCATTCGAGTTAAAGCCTGGATAATGAAATTCATTCCTTAAACTTATTTTCATGTGTATAATAGTGAACCATCATTCCATAGGAACGACAACCAAGTCATTCGTGGAAGCGATTACACCCAAGCCAAGGGTGGATGTTATGGCTTTGCCCACGAGAACCCTATTATTTTAGGAACCAGTCAATGAATGCGGGTCATTTTAGAACAGATGTATAATATATGTAAAAAATGAAAGAGGGTATCAAACCAAACCCGGTTAAGATTGATCTCATGGATTCGATCATTTTATCATTGATGATTAACGATTAGTATGTCGTCTAAAGCTTTTAAATTTGTTTCAAAAGTTGATATTATCTTCATTTTAGTATTTTTGAATGAAATTTTATATACTAATGTTAGAATAATTAATCCTAGAAAACAATGCAATGGAACTTGAAGATGCAACCATAAACCATTGTAAACAACATTGTTTTTCATAAACTCTAACTGTTTAGCTAGAAACAGTATTGTATTATTGTAAACAATAAATGTTTAGTTGGAAATGACCTTGTTATGTCATAAACTATAAGTTTTTAGCTGGAAACAACATTGTATTATTGTAAACAGTGAATGTTCTATTGGAAACGACATTGTTTTGTCATAAACTGTAGCTGTATAGCTGGAAATAGTATTGTATTATTGTAAACAGTGAATGTTCTATTGGAAATGACATTGTTTTGTCATAAACTATAATTGTTTAGCCGGAAACAATATTGTATTATTGTTAATAGTGAATGTTTTGTTGGAAATGACATTGATTTGTTGTAAAAGTGTATGTGTAGCTGAAAACAATCTTGTTTTCAAACTGTTTAGTTGAAACAGTGTTGAACAGTTGTAAACCGTGAACGTTCTACATGAAACAACTTTTTTTGTAACTATTTAGTTGGAAACAGTATTTTTCATATGTAATAGCAATATTAGAATATCATAGCTTGTGTGAATATAAAAGAAGCAACAATATGAGAGAAACTGTTAATACAAAATTACTCTAAATTCTTTATTGTCATGAAATTCTAACAAAAGAACCATCAAATGGAATATTATATTCATGATTGCAATCTAATTTAATAGTTTATTCCATAATGTATGTACAAACCAATAACTTAAGTAGGCACATATATGTGTATGCACATAGACTTCGTCTATGTACATACACATACTTGTGACATACCTTTTGTTTTTTTCTAACTTAATTCATTTCTAAATGGATAAAGTTTTATGATGAAAGTAAACATGGGTCATGTGAATGATATGACTAATTATTATAATGTATCGTTCCATTTGAATCATGTATTTGATTTCTGTTAATGAGAAAATTAGAAATCTAATTTTATTTTCCATAGACATGTGTGAGAAGAATATTCTTTTACTTGAATAAGAATAGTGATACCTAAGTAGACTAGAGCACCCCAAGATAGATGTTTCTAGAGGGTAGATAGCTATTATGAAATGTTGTATTGTATAAAGTTACCTTCTAGGATGGGTGTCACGATGGAGTTCAGAGAGTATAGGTTTGCTTTACTAGAACCTTTTGTTTGTTGTTGTTGCAACATAGTTTTATACTTGGCCAAGAAATATAGTTCATTTTGTATGTATGAAATTTGTGATAACACTCTCTGCCATTCCTAGCCTAGATCTTGCATTTTCTTTTCTAACTTGTAGATAGAAATTACATGTTGATGTATGGGCATGCACCAGATTCCACCTTGCAAATTGTTCTCTTGATAAAATTTTCGTGCAGGGTCGGGTATTATTCAAGTTGGAAGAATTTCAGGGAAGTGTAAGCTTCATGGTTGGGTAGTAAAGCGCTTCAACCATGTTCTCGTCCACCAATGGAAGCAAGCATCAAGAGAAACCTTAGATGAACACAAGACTATTTAGTCTATGATGTAACCTTGATGTAATACTTGATGTACTTGATGTAAAGATGTACATTGTAATGACTTTGTGGCCTTACGAGCCAAGTCAAATCTAATATTGTAATTTGAATTTTGAATTGAATATATGAATATTTGAATCATTTTAAATGGACATGTGTTGATATGATTGACTATAGCTACTTAGTTATGTCTTTTTAATTTGAATATATTCATGTGTCATTTACAATAATATTAATTAAGTAATAATTTAGGATGGGCTATTACAATTTAACTCCACCACCCACTAAATGGGTGGAGAGACAACCCAACCTAAGATTTGTGCATCTCATTATTCCATATTGAGAACTCATTTTTCTTCATTGATTAACTTCAAACCATATTGTTAGCAGCTTCCACTATTACATCTTTGGTTTTTTCTAGTAAGGCCTCTAATGACAATGCTTTATCTTGAAATATTTTGTGGTTCCTCTCCTTCCAAATTTCCCAAATTACTAGGGAAGGGATTGCAATCCACAAAAAAGAATAGGTGTTCTTATACAAAATTGGCCAAGCCACAAAGAGATCATTTCTATCATTTGGTAATGGGCTCTACTATTTTAGTTTTTTTGTATGAAGAGCCAATATTGGTTTACAAATTAACATTCCAAGAGGAGATGATTGACCATTTGTTCTTTGAATTTACACAAAATGCAATGGGTCAGTCTAGCCACCCCCTACTTCCTTAGTCTTTCATTTATGAGAAACTTTTTTTGAATGGCTATCCTAGCAAAGGAGCTTTCCTTGGGCATACATTTTTTACTCCATAAAAGTTTGGTTGGCCACTCCTCTTTTGGTTTCGATTGATCTGCCACTTGATAGCTAATTTTAACACTATAAGAACTTGATTTGGCAACACACCATCTGATTACATCTTCTTCATATATGATGAAAATAATCCTTTTTTCCAATTTTACATTGCTATTTGATCTGGCAAGAGGCCAAGCCCCTCCAAGGATTTCCAATTCCATTTTGTTCTTCCTTCCTTGAGGCACTACTCCAAATAGTTTCTAACCTTGGAGGCCTAGAGAGTTTTTAGGGGGGCCTTATGACTTCAAGCTCCTGTATTATTGCAAGGGAAGGGAACCCATCCCAATAATCTTCCCAAAACATGGCTCATTCCCCATTTTTTATATCCCAAGTGCAATGTTCAGCTATTAGCTTTTTGCATTCCAACATGAATTCCAAATTTCCAACACTTTGATTAGATTGACAATTGTAAAAATTCTCTTTGGGTTTCAATTATCTAGGTATTTATATTAGAGGATTCTGGAACATTTAGCCTAGTGATTGGACACCATACTCTAAACTTGTTTAGCTCCTAGCATCAGGTTCAAAGTGTCTAAATTCCTTATTCCTACATGTCCAACTGCACACTTTGGTTGATAGATATTTTCCCAAATTATCAAGGGATATTTTTTGTAGTCCTCAACCCCTTTCCAAAAGAAGTCCCTCATTCCAAGGGTCAATTTATCTCCAATTTTCCTTGGAATCTTTAAACTTGAGAGAAGGAAAACATGAAGGGAAATGATGACTGATTTGATCAATGTGATCCTTCTTGTTGATGAGAGCCACTTCCCTTTCCACGTTTCTCTTCTACCCACACACTTTTGCATTATAGATTCCCACAAAGTAGCTCCTCGAGCTTGAGAAAATAGTAGAACTCCTAAGTACTTTCCTAGCAAAGTGTTGATTTTTAGATTAAGGATTTTGGCTATCTCTTTATGTTTCCACAAATTTGTGTTGAATAAGAAAGCTTCTGATTTATGCTAGTTCACATGCTGGTAAGATGCCTTTCAATAAAATTCCAAGGGATTCTTGATGACTCTAGCTTCTCTTTGAGAAGCTACCCCAAATAGTAATGTTTCAGATGCAATTTTTTGGTGCATAATATTATCCACATTAGGGGTGAAACTCAAACCCTTCCAATTCCTTCTTAATTTGATGCCACTTATAAGGTGACCAAGGGATTTGACCATGATGATGAAGAAAATGGGTGAAATGGGGTCCCCTTGCATTAGTCTATTTTTGGAGGATAAAAAACCATGTGGAATACCATTTACTAGAACTAAGAACCTTGAAGAATTAATGCAACACTGGACACACTTACACCATTCCTCACAAAAGCCAAATATTTGAAGGAGTTTTACAAGGAAGTCTCTATTAACCATATCATAAGCTTATTGGATGTCTAGTTTCAAAATCATTTATTCATTATTTGACTTTATAATTGGATGTATTGCCTCGTGAGCTATGATTACTCCTTTTGTAATAGATCTCCTAGGTGTGAACCCACTTTGTTCCTTTTATATAATGAAAGGGAGTAGTTGTTGGAACACATTTTTCATTGTTCCAAAACATCAACTTGTTAACACCTGATATAAACGCCAGAGATAAACGGGTCCATGTGAGGTGGTTAGTCAATGTCATGAATCTAAAGGGATATGTTGGTGATTAGTCTAACAATCCCCCCTTGGCATCATCCAAGGGGATTTGAACCTATGAACACAGATTTAATACCATTTTTTTTAACATGTTTATTGTTGTGCCAAAAGATTGACTTGTTAACCGCTAATACAAATGCCAGAGATAAACAGATACACAAGAGGTGTTTATTCCATGTCACAAATCCAAAGGGATACATTGGCGATTGTTCCAACAATAGTTTATTCAATTGATTGGAAATGATCTCTGTTACTATTTTGTACACCACATTATAGAGAGAAATGGGCTTGAAATATTTCAACTTTTCAACCTATTACTTTTTCTAAATCAAAAAAATAAAATTATTACTCCATTCCCTTAGAAGCATGGATTGTTTCCTTGCATCCCCAATGGCTAGGTGTATATATTTTCCTATGATGTGGCAAAATTTCTGAAAGAAGCACATAGAGAAATCATCTAAACCTAGATCCTTGTTTCCATCCAACTGAATGGTAGCCCTTCAAACTTCAACATCTGTAATAGGCCTACTCAATTTTTGATATTTTTAATCCATTACAATGTGCGAGATTTTTCTCAAAATTGACTCTTAGACATTTGTATTAGGGTTTGTGTTGGCATTGAGAATCTTTTCAAACTAGTTTACAACCTCTAGCCCAATTTCTTCCCACAATTTGCATTTGTTGTTTTCTTCCCTTATGATGTTTATTCTATTTAGACTTCATTTTTATTTTTTGATATGATGGAAGTAAATATAGTTCTATCACCATCATGTAGCTAATACTCTCTATACTTTTACCTCTAGAAGATCTCTTCCCTTTGTAGTATCTACTCATATTTTTCCTTTTCTTCTTTTCTTTTCTATATGTATCTTAGGTCATGCCTTATTTTATTATTTTATCATTAAGTGCTGACATCATCATTTCTATCTTTTTCTTCTCTTCAAATATATTCTTGAAATGACATATGTTTTGTTCTATTATAATCCTTTTCAGGAAGGCTAGTTTATTGTTGATCTTGAATAATTTTGAGTCTATGACTATTGGTGCCTGGTTCCACCATGATTCTATTTTTGACTCAATGTATTTGTCCCTTAGCTATATTTTCTCAAATTTAAATGGGCTCCTTAGCAGCTTGAAATCTTGGGAGAAAGAAAGTTAAACTAAGGAGTGATAAGAACCATAGAGGGCATGGATTTATGCCTTGTTGTTGAGGTGGGTTTGAGTCCAATCCCCTCGAGGAGGAATCTATCTAGCCTTTATGTGATGATGTGGCTATCACACCTTTTGTTGGACCAAGTAAATATTCCATTACCTATATCCATATCTATTAGTGCATTATCTTCCACAAATTTTATGAAGTTTGACCGTGCACTATGACTTCTAGGGATTCCACCTTTTCTCTTCTCTATTCACAAGGTGGCATTGAAATCTCCCCTAATGATAAACATTTCATTTCATAATTACTGACATAAATTGCAAACCTAGTTCTACACCCCCTTCCTTTGGGTCACCCTAGACGACCCATAAATGTTGATAAGAAAGAATGATAAGTTAAATGGAAAAGATCTTATTATGCATAATTATCATTCCTTGCAAACTTGTATAGTGTCTACCATCTCCTTGAGAGGGTCTTAAAGGATACCCAAACCACCTAAGGCTTTTGTAGCTGCAACAAAGGACCCTTGCCATCTTTTCCATTTCTCCACCACTTTTTGAGAATCCTCAACTACCATCTTGGTTTCTTGGATCATTACTATTTTTTGTTTTCTCAAATCAATTTAGCGCTTGAGCAAGTGCCATTTGTTAAGGGCATTCCAACCCCTAACATTCCACGTTAGGATATTCATGGCTCCACGAGGAGGGGTTCCCCCTTCCCTAATTATGATCCTAATTTTGGTTGTCTCTTTGCATTGCTATCAATTTTGAGCTTTTCCTTAATGGTTTTCATCCCCTTGCTAGCCTTCTCACCTATTTTAGCTTTCTTCTATTTTGTTAAAGCTTTTCCTAGCATTCTTTCCTCTAGGATCATCTTTTCCAATCTATCATAATCTGGTTCCTCTTTTGAATCAACTTCTTGATCTGTGGGACCCTTTCAAGTCCTTCATTTCTAGTTTCCCCCTTCCATATTTCTTCCTAGATTCAGATATTGGTTGCTCAAGGCAATGGGGAGCTCTGAAAACTTGTTTTTTGAATTGAAATTGCTAGGGCTTCAACTTATTTTTCGATGCACTCCTCAAAATAGAGCCTTGGGCTTAGCCACCAAGGAATCTATCTCTTTTCCAAACCCCTCCACTCCAATCTTAAGAAAATATTGTTCAATCTCCTCACTTTTTTATCACTTTCATCTATCACCAGATTTAGTATCTCTACCCAATTTCTTGTCAACCACGTGGCCCACCAAGCCACAAAATTTACATCTAATTTGAGGTAGATCCCTCTCAATTTTTTTCCTTGTGACACCTTGGTCTAAGTGTATCTCAATTTATCCTAGGATTTTGTTGTTTAGGTTTACCTTAACACAAATTCTGGCATAAATACAAAGATCTTCCTCTTTGATCTTTTCATCAAACACTAAAAAGGTACCAATCTTATTTTTTATCTCTGCTAGGGTTGACACCTTCTAGTAATCTTGAGAAAGGTTGTAAATTCTTAACCAAGTGGAAATTTCCTCAGAGTTCTAGTGGAGGGGGTTAAATCTTTGTTCCCAATCCTTGATAAAGAACCTTACAACATTGAGAAGAAATGGGCCCCCTTGTAGAATTTCCCCTTTTTGTCTAGGGTTCCTACATTCAATCATAAAGAAACCCCATAGGAGGGTTTTCAACCTAATTTCTTCCCCCATTGTTTCTTGCACCAAAGAAGGATTCAGTCTTGTAGCATTGAAAATTATCACCCTTGACAATTTCACACTAGGTTTAGCTCCCCCTATGTGCTTGGACCTAATTACGCATTAATTTCCCATTTTATAAACATTCTTGGAAAATCAAACATGGGAAATCAAACTATGCATTTAATATTTTTCCCCAACAATTTTAGATCTTGAAAAGTTCAGATCTATTATAGGGCACATTGCACCCTAGACTGCCTAATTTGGCTCCAAATTTAAATTTGTTAGTGTCGGTAATTCATTGTTTGAATTTCCAATTTCAGTTTTTGGCTATCAGCATTTTATTTTTGAGAAATTAGAATAATTGCATATAAATACAAGTATTTTCACTATTTGAAAGAGGAAGCAAGCTAACAATTTTGGAGAAGGAAATTGAGATTATTATTGAGCATTCAAGAGCAGTCAAGAGTAGAATTATCAAGATTATTGCAACAATTCATCATTCAAACATCATGTCGTGTGTTATGTAAGTTATGTTCATGTTTTACATGTATTTTTTTTGTGATCACTAACACTTGTAAGCATTAAAATAAATTCATGTCCAGCAACAATGGATTCTTGAAGGTGATGAGTGTGACTTCAAACCATCAAGGAGATTAGATTTGAGCAGTGAGTTGTAGCAAGTTGTCAATTCATTACTTATTTATCATTAACCTCTATCCAACCAAGGATAATCTATCTTTTATATCATAATTTGCAATTTTAGAGGTAGAAATACCAACATAGGATTTGACTTAGGCAAGACCTATATGGCACAACCCTTCCTCTTTTTTCATGTGTGAAAATTACAGATCTGAAGTGAATTGGAGAAATATTTAAAGCTATTTGTTTATTCATTCACTTAAACCCTGCAAGTTGTCAAGTCACAAAAATTGGATTTTCTCATCAACAGACAATGTTTTGATAATGATTCCAAAATAACAGAAGCTACAAACTAGTGACCTTAGGCCTATACTTTTAGATCTGGTAAAAAGGGAGGATAGTTCAAGGCATACTGCACCCTAGACTAGCTAATTCAAGCCCGAATTTTAATCCTAGGATCCTTTATGTCCACCTTCTAAATTTTTGGATTTTGTTTTTGTCTTGTTGCATTCAATTTGTCAGAAATCATAATAGACTACTATATTTTTATAGTTTACATAGTCATTTCATTGTATCCTTCAAAATTAGTCAATCGCTTATTTGTTTTAATTGAAAAGGGATCCTAGATCTAATGCATAGATCACTAACATCAATCCTTTTTTCAAATAAGATTAGGATGTAAATTAGTAAGGAGATTAGATTGAATTCCAACCTTTAAGGCGAGTCAATCAGTCTTGTATCTGATCCTTTAATACCTTGGAAATGTTCTTGGGTTCAAATTGTTGATCATTTTATGTGTCTAACCAACATTATATGCTTTGAAATCATTTTCTCGCTTCATCTTATTAGTCTTAGGTTTCATTTTATGTTTTCTTTCACCCTTTTCTCAACATGCAGTAGTGGGATAGGTTAATTAAGTGAAGTTTCAAAGGGAACCAACCCTCTTTGGAGGTTAATCTCTAGCATTTGAGCCCACACTCAAGGAGATCATCCCATGTTTCATAAAATAGTTGAGTTCTACACTCAAAAAGGGTGCATCCTTTTATTAATCCACCTATTATTAATCCTGAGTGACAACACCCATCATATCTAGTACCACCTATTATTAATCCATACGAACAATCACAATAATAATTTATACCACCAATGTCCAATAATCATCCATTCAACCCATCACAACCACCCAAATCAATGCTAATGCCAACTCAACCAACACTAAATCCAAACATAAAAGTGATGCAACTTATTTATAATAATGAGGTGGTAGGATATCCAACTTATTTTGTCAATGCAATAGATATTAATGGGGTACAATCCTAAACATATTTCATCTATCTCCTAAGTCCTTGGAAAGTGTTCCCCAACACTAGGATTAGAAAGAGATTAAATTCGAATGAAATGAACATGTAAATTGACATTTGTGAGTATTCCTAAATGGTAGGAACATGTGGGGACATCCAAGAAGAGCTCCTACAAGATAGGAGCATATGGAGCACCCACATGGAAGGTGGAACCCACCTTGCTTTAGTTAACTGTTTGGAGGATTGATAACACTTCAGTAATGCATGTAAAGATCCTACAAATTAGGGATTGATATTTACATGAGTGGAGTTTAGTTTAGTTTAGTTTAGTTTAGTTTAGTTTAGTTTAGTTTAGTTTAGTTCATTTCAATTCAGTTCAGCTCAGTATCAGTTCAGTTCAGTTTTGTTATGGTTTAGTTATCTTCAGTTGCATGTAGTTAGTTTGAGTTGAATGCTAGTTGACTTGAGTTGACTTGAGTTGCATGACTAATGACTTTAGTTTCATGAAAAATAACAGGTGGATACTTTCAGTTAAGTGGGGATGATGAATCATGCATAATGTTTGCATGAATTGGTGGAGAGATATGTTTCAGTTAACTAAGATTGACTTGGGACCACCTTGGTTGCCCAAGTGGGCATATTTGAGTTAACACCTTTTGCATGAGAAGATATTTACAAGGCTCAATCAAGTGGGCCCATTCTTGGGTGCCAAATTTGAGGTGGATTTTGCAAGATATTTTCTTGACCAACGTTCAGTTAAGTGTTCAGTTTGGGGCGCCTAAATTGAGGAAGACATTGGTTTGACTTCAGATTACACAGTGGAACTCTACTTGCCCAATCTAGGCATATATTTTTGTGAGGAGCTTTATTCTCTTGTATTGTACAACCCTTATGAGTTTACATGCTCATTAATTGTCTATTAATTGCAGCAAGTGGATGAGAGTTCTATGAGAGTTTATTGCAAGTTGTGAAGAAGGATTGTTGAAGGCAAGGAAGCATATCAATCAAGGATTGATACAGTATTATTGTAATCTTGTTCTAAGGTTAAATAATACAAGCACTATTGATTATGGTGGAGTTTTTTCCTGAAAGGGTTTCTCCACGTGTATGCTATGCCACTTCTATCTTCTTGTCTCATTCTTCCACAATCTTCTATCTCTCTATACAATTGGTAAAATTGATCTAAACAAATAATCATAGACAAATAATTGTGACAAAGAACACTTAATTAGATCTATAGTCTCATAGTTTTACAAGTTTTAAGATATAATATTACCTTAATTTTCAAAACTTGGTATCAGAGCTAATGGTTGGGTAGACTTTGGGATGCCTTTCTCTTAAAAGTTTGAAGGTTTTTTGGCTGTAGTGGGAGCTTTTACTATTGTGTTATTGCATATTTGTAAAAGAAGTGTGTTACAATGAGTTCTACTTCTCTTCTAGATATTGAAAGATTCAATGGATCTAGTTATGAGATGTGGAAACTAAAAATGGAGGATCTTCTTGAAGAGAGAGATCAATGGTTAGTTGTTTGTAATGAGACAAATCTATCTACAATGATGTCAGATGAGGATTGGGCTAAGCTTGATAAGAAGGAAAGAGGGACCATAAGGTTATCTCTTGTTGATTGTAGTGCCTCTCCATGTTTCCCTTTTTCTAATGTCTTTGACGGATTATGTTTAACTCTTTCTTTATGTGTGTTAAGTGAGCATGTGGATATACTGATTTTGTTGATGGACTAACTATGATGACTTTATGTTTCAGGACTTGAGTGATGGCATTGATGATTTAATCATATGGAGTATATTGATGATTATTATGTATGCTATGATGTGCTAACCCGTGCTTCTAGGTGTTGTAGGAGAAGTGATATTTGTATAGGGCCTTCACTTAGTGAACCTAGCTCATATCACGTGCGTTCGTGGCATACTAAAGAATACCCCTATTTTCAAGAAAAAATATTGCCCCGTCAGTGAAGCCCCATGGATATTTGGTAATTGGAAGCAATTCAATTATGTAGGTTTTATCTTTATATTGTGATAGTATGTAAGAGTGTGAAGATGAGGATGTCATATCTCCCACTTGTGAGAGCTCTACGATGTTTCGATTCATCTTCACGAGATTAGGATTGATTTGGATTATCAATATATGTGCAACACTTGATGTGTTATGCAGGTTGCAGGTATTGGACATCGACTCCACTTGATTTTCAAGTATGAGTGTGTCTCTAACTTCCAATGATGGTTGAGGAGATAATACAGGGCCCAATTTCTCGGCCTAAGCCATTGTCTCAATTTGAGAGACAAGTATCTAGTCCTATGTCACCCTGTCAAGTGTCATAGCGACATCCTTACTACCTTATTAGAAGTTTAGGATATTATGTTGTAATTTGGTCTTGTGGTTGTTAATTTGGAATTATTGAATTGATAGGGTATGTTTTAAATAAATATTAATTGTGTGTTATGTTATTCGAAAATAACATAAGTATAAATGCTACAAGAAATAATTATAATATTAAATATTAAATTGTGTATTAATTAAATAAATATGCTTTAGGTGCTTGTGTGGGAATAATAATAATAATAATAATAATATTATTATTATCATTATTTTGTGGATGCAATTATTATTCATAATATTAATAATATTGTTATTCATATTATTATTATTAAATGGTTGTTTAATTATTTATTTGTTATGGATAAATAATAATCATAAATTAAATATTATTAATTGATAATTATCTTGTCAAAATAAATAAATTAAATGGAATTATTTTAGTGGGATAAATATGACGAATATTTAATTGTTTTTATTATTATTTTCTTATTTTCATGTTTCAAAATTGGATTGCTTTGTTTTGTTTTTTTGGGGATTTAAAGATTTCTTTTCTTATTTTTGATGGGGGGATTCATTCATTTTTGGGGATTCACGAGAATAATGAGGGAAGCAGTTTTGTAGCTGCGTGAAGTTTTGGAAGAAATTTACAGAGCATTTGGGAAGAGGGTTTTTAAAAAAAATAGTTTAGGAAATCTATTCTTTACTTTCTTCTTTTTTATTCTAAAGCATTTCGTGGGAGAATTGGGAGTTAGTTCTACATTTTGTGGGAGAATTGTTTGGAGGTTTGAAGTTTGAAGTTTTGCTGGAAGTGGTGCTAATTGAAGATTGTTGATTGGATCTGCATTCAGACTTCCTCAACTTCATCAAATTTCTTCCTTCTTCTGTCATTTTTGTGTGGATTTGAGGTGGGGGCTTGGCCTCTTGAATTCTTTGAATCTAATGTGATTTTTGTGGTACATGTAATAAATTTATATTGTGTGTTTATTTACTTTAAGGGGAAATTGAAAACAAAATGTTTATGTTTAATTTTCTCTATAAAATTTAGGAAAACCATTAATGGAAAGGGGTTGAAAACTCTAGTGTTGTCTTAAAATTTTGTGAATTGAGACTATCATGCTACTATGAATTGTATGAGGATATTTGGTGTCAATTTCATGTATGTTGTGTGAAAGAATGAGTTTTTTGTTTTGTTACGAATTTTAAGGTTGTTTGAGTCAATTGATTTTGCTTTTGTGAAAAGTGACTTATGTTTCTAGTCATAAACTGGGTTTTGATTTATTGTCATGATGTTTTGTCAATCTGAGTCGATACATGTCTATTTCTGGAAGTGTTTTAGTCATATTTTTCCCAAAAACTGTTTTGTCTTCCATACTGTCAGTCTATACAATTGTGCCTTAGTTATGAACAGTTGCAAGTGCACCTCAATTAGTGACAGATGTGCCTTAGTTAGTGGTAGATACACCTCAGTTATTTTATGCTGCACAATTTGTCATTTAGTTGTTGTTTGGTGTTAGTTTTGTCTTGTTTGGCTTCCAAAGGCTTCTAGAGGTTGAATGTTGGACCTATTTGCTATTGGGTTGGAAAAATTGAGTCTAAATGATGTTAAATGTGTCTTGAGTGATATTTTCATGCTTTATTCATGATTTTGAGAAGATTCTTGTAGTTTTGATGCATTGGCAGTTTGTTGGGATTGATTGTCATAGTTTTGAGATCATGCAAAGATATGTTTATAATAATGTTGCGAGTCTTCCAAACATGGTCATGAGCACGTGTTTGTATGTTATGTGGAAGTTTACTTTGTTGTGAGATTGTATCCTTGAGTTTTGAGAAGTTAGGAGATACCTTGTGTTAGCAAGACACTGGAAGTATTAGGTTGTGTTGAGTTCGGTTATGTGTTGAAGTATGTTCTTGTATATGTGTTGAGTTGAGATTATGTCTTGTAAGCCTTAGCCTTGATGATTTCTATGTGGGGCCTTGTGTCTATTTCCTTGCACGGTGGGGTGGACCATCAGGCTCCACATGGTCGGGTGGTAGTTGTTAACCGTCCATTGGGAGTTTGGTGGCTTGTTTGTGTTCAACCTCTTGGCGATGATGATCTTACTCCTTATCTTTCTTCAGTTACAGTATTGCATTATTCATGGTGATATGTCATGTAATTTCATGAAAGATGGACTGTATTGTATTGTAATTAAGATGTGTAAGATGTTGTAATTGTAATACCATGTGTAGCAGAGATTATGTATACATTATTTATAGTCTTAGATGTGGTATTGAAGTGAATTATGAAATGATATGTGAAATTTTATGTGTGTTACATTGTAATGAAAAGATGTGTTGGATGAAGAGCTACACTTTAGAACTATCATTAGGTGGAAATAAAAGATCATGCATGTTTATGTTGTAATGCCATAAGGAGTTACGAAGCAGTTAGAATAATTGATGTGTATTCCATATTCTTGTAAGATGGGTTTAATTGTTTAGAAATAGCCACATGTGTAAATGGAATGGTTAAATGAGCTTAGGAAAAGAATTAATTTAATGTTATGGAAAAGGCTTAGTATTTTGAGTTACATGATAACTATGTAAATGTAAAACATGAATGAGCGTTTAATTAACTTTAATGAAATATTATTGGTTTATGTGATTGTTACTATTGATTGTGATGTTATAAGCATAGTTTAGATATATCTTGGAGTTAGTTAAGTGTTAGTGACGTCATTTGGTGATGTTAGGGAACCCATGGAGGAATGTGCCTACTATTATGTTGTCATCATATGTATTTCAAGTTAAAAACCATAGAGAACTTAGTTGTTTCAGTTGAAACTACTGCATATAAATTGTGGAAGAGGACAGGTGATATGTATCAAACCAAAAGTCTTACTAATAAGTTGTATCTGAAAAGACAGTTGTATTCTTCAAAGATGAAAGATGGTGATTTTGTTGCACATCATTTAAATGCTCTCAATTTTATTCTAAGTCAGTTAGCATCTATAGATGTAAAGCTAGAAGATGAAGATAAATGCATTTTGTTACTTTGTTCTTTTCGAGAGTCTTGGGAAAATCTAATTGTTGTTCTCAGTGGCAGTGGTGCAGATACTAAGATGGACAGTATAATTCCTACTCTCCTATTATAGGAGATGAGGAGGAAGTCTAAAATGGGATCCCAAGATGCCTTGTTTGTAAGAGGTAGGCCTAAGGAAATGGAACCTAAGGGAGACAAGAGAGGAAAGGGTAAGTCCAAAGGACAGTCTAAAACCCCTGGTAAGAGTAAGGTAGAGTGTTGGAATTGTGGGAAACCTGGACATGTAAAGAAGGATTGTAAGAACAAGAAAAAGAGTTTTGGTGCTTCTATAGAGAAATCCTTGGATGACAGTAATGATGCATTGGTCATTTCAAGTAATACTATTAGTGATGACTCTTGGATTATTGATTCAGGTTGCTCCTATCATATGACTCCTAACAAGGAGTGGTTCACTAAGTATACTGCATATGATGGAGGAAATGTATTCTTTGGAGATAATAGAACAACAAAGGTTGTGGGAAAAGGAGAGGTAAAGTTGTGTTTCAGTGATGGTAGGGTTAAGACCCTTAATGATGTTTTACATATTCCAGGACTTGCTAGAAATCTACTTTTTGTATCTAAGTTCAATGATTTTGGAATGCATGTGACATTTGACAAAGGTCGTTGTAGATTGGTGAAAGGGAATATGGTGGTTGCTAAAGGATCTTGAATTGAGACTTTGTTTAAGCTTAATACCTCCAATTTGAATAAACCATCCAATGTAACTGAAGCTAAAAATACATGTATGTTGTGGCACCATAGATTAGGCCACATTGGTGAAAAAGGTCTTAGGACCATTCTTAATAAGAAATTGGTTGACGATATTCCTGATTATAAAATTGACAAAAATAATTTTTGTGAGCATTGTGTGTTTGGAAAGCAATCTAGATCTTCATTTCCTAATGGAACAAATAAAGCTAAAAGATTATTAGAGATTATTCATTCGGATGTTATGGGTCTTGTGGATATTGACTTTATTGGAAAATCTAGATATTATGTCACATTTATTGATGATGTCTCAAGATACACTTGGATCTATTTTATGCATAACAAATCTGATGTGTTCAATAAGTTTAAAGAATTTAAGGCTTTGGTTGAGAAACAATCAGATCATAAGATAAAAATGTTGAGATCAAATAATGGTGGTGAATATTGTTCTAAGGAAGTTGATGATTATTGTAAGCATGTAGGAATTGTGAGACAGAAAACTACTCCATATACACCTCAACAAAATGGAGTAGTAGAAAGGATGAACCAAACCTTATTGGAAAGAGCTAGGAGTATGTTAAGTAGTGCTAAGCTAGATCTGTGCCTTTGGGCTAAGGTTGTAAGTACTTGTTATTTAATCAATAGATCTGCTAGTTCATCTATTGAAGATAAAACCCCTTATGAAATGTGGTTAGCTAGGAAACCTAGTGTTTCACATTTAAGGATCTTTGGTTGTGAGGATTTTGTTCACGTGCCTAAAGAAAAGCAGTCTAAGTTGGATCCTAAAGCACAAAAATGCATATTCATAGGTTATGGTGAAAATGTAAAAGGTTACAAGCTTTGGAATCCTCTAACCCAAAAAATTACTTTATCTAGAGATGTGATTTTCATGGAATTTAGATCTTATTCAAGAGAAGAACAGCCAAAGGAGAATGATACTTCTCGAATAGTGCATTTTGAGATAAATACTGAGAAGCATGAAGATGCACATGTTGAAGAACAATTGGATGGATTGAATGAGGAAAGTTCACAGAGTTATGAGATAGATGCTCATGATGAGCATACTGAGGAACAAGAAGAACCTCCTTTGAGAAGATCCACAAGACAATGGAATCTTGTTGATAGGTATAGCCCACCTGATTTTCATTGTATATTTTCTTTGATGAGTACTAATGATGAACCTAGATCTTACAAGGAAGCTTTGTCTTCAGATGAGAACAAGCTTTGGTCACAAGCTATGCATGAGGAAATGGTTTCCTTTGATACTTGTGACTCATGGGATCTTGAGAGTTTTCCCAAAGGGAGAAAGGCCATTGGTTGTAAATGGATCTTTAAAAAGAAAGTTGGAGCAGATGGTAATCTCGAAAGGTACAAGGCTAGATTAGTAGCCAAGGGCTACTTCCAAAGAGAGGGAGTTGACTTTAATGAAATCTTCTCTTCGGTTGCAAAATTAACTTCTATTAGATTCTTTTTATCTATTGTTGTTGCTTATGATTTTGAGATAGAGAAAATGGATGTGAAAACTTCTTTCTTACATGGAAATCTTGATGAGGAGATTTATATGAGGCAACTTGATGGTTTTGTTGAAAAAGGAAAAGAAGAATTGGTTTGCAGGTTAAAGAGATCTTTATTTGGATTGAAATAATCACCTAGAATGTGGTACCATAAGTTTGATGCTTTTGCATTAAAAATTGGTTATGTTAGGAGTGAGGAAGATCATTTTGTTTACATAAAATGTATTGATGATCAACTTTTAATTATTATCTTGTATGTTGATGACATGTTTATTGGTAACAACAAGGTAATGATCAAAGAATTGAAAGCACAACTCTCTAGCACATTTGAGATGAAAGATCTAGGGGTTGAAAAATATATCCTTGGTATGGAGATCAACAAAGATAGAGGTAACAGAAAGATTTCCTTAAGTCAAAGCAACTATGTTAATACTATTTTGAAACGGTTTAACATGCAGGATAATAAACCAATTAATATTCCTTTACCAGTTGGCACAAAGTTAAGTTTAGACAAGGGTCTTAAATCTAATTTTGATAATGAGGAAGTGTTTGAAATTCCATATGCTAGTGCAGTTAGTAGTTTGATGTATGCAATGGTCTGTACAAGACCAAATATAGCCCAAGTAGTGGGAGTTCTAAGTAGCTTTATATCTAACCCTAGTAAAGAACATTGGACTTATGTTAAGAGGGTGTTTAGATATTTACGAGGTACTTATGATTATGGTTTGGTTTATCATGGTGCTAATGATATTGATATTATGCACAAATCATTGGACATACAGGGTTTTGTTGATTTAGATTAGGTAGGAGACCTAGACAGTCGGAGGTCGACAAGTGGCTATGTGTTTACTTTATTTGGAGTTGTGGTTAGTTGGATGAGTAAGAGGCATCCCACGGTTGATTTTTCCACCACAGAAGCAGAGTACATGGCTGCTACACATGCCTCTAAAGAGGTAGTTTGGTTACAAAGACTTGGGAAAGGTATTGGTTTTAATTGCAAGCAAATTAGACTTGAATGTGATAGTCAGAGTGCTATTTGTTTAGCCAAAAATCCTATGTATCATGCTTGTACTAAGTATGTTGATGTTCAATATCACTTTGTGTGAGAAATGGTTGAGAGTGGGAAGGTATTGATTGAGAAAGTTGACACTTTGATCAATGTTGCAGATTATCTTATGAAACCAATTCCTACAGATAAGTTCTCTTGGTGCAAGAAGGCCATTGGCCTTGAGTCTTGTACTTGATTTATAATAATGATTCCTTGTTTAGAATAATTACAATGTACAATGTCAAGTGGGAGAATGTTGGGAATAGGATGCCATTTAATTGCAATCCTAAACATATTTCATGTATCTCCTAAGTCCTTGGAAAGTGTTCCCCAACACGAGGATTGGAAAGAGATTAAATTTGAATGAAATGAACATGTAAATTGACATTTGTGATTATTACTAAATGATAGGAACATGTGGGGATGTCCAAGAAGAGCTCCTACAAGATAGGAGCACATGGGGCGCCCACATGGAAGGTGGAACCCACCTTACTTTAGTTAACTATTTGGAGGATTGATCACATTTCAGTAATGCATGTAAAGATCCTACAAATTAGGGATTGATATTTACATGAGTGGAGTTCAGTTCAGTTTAGTATTAGTTCAGTTTAGTTTAGTTTAGTTCAGTTTAGTTATGGTTCAGTTATCTTCAGTTGCATGTAATTAGTTTGAGTTGAATGCTAGTTGAATTGAGTTGACTTCAGTTGCATGACAAATAATAGGTGGATACTTTCAGTTAAGTGGGGATGATGAATCATGCATAATTTTTGCATGAATTGGTGGAGAGATATGTTTTAGTTAACTAAGATTGACTTGGGACCACCTTGGGTGCCCAAGTTGGCATCTTTGAGTTAACACCTTTTGCATGAGAAGATATTTACAGGGCTCAGTCAAGTGGGCCCATTCTTGGGCGCCAACTTTGAGGTGGAGTTTTCAAGATATTTTCTTGACCAACATTCAAGTAAGTGTTTAGTTTAAGGTGCCTAAATTGAGGAAGACATGGTTTGACTTCAGATTACACAGTGGAACTCTACTTGCCCAATCTAGGCATAGATTTTTGTGAGGATCTTTATGCTCTTGTATTGTACAACTCTTATGAGTTTACATACTCATTAATTGTCTATTAATTGCAACAAGTGGATGAGAGTTCTATGAGATTTTATTGCAGGTTGTGAAGGATTGTTGAAGGCAAGGAAGCATATCAATCAAGGATTGATAAAGTATTATTGTAATCTTGTTCTAAGGTTAAATAATACAAGCACTATTGATTCTGGTGGAGTTTTATCCCAAAATGGTTTCTCCACGTATATGATGTGTCACTTATATCTTCTTGTCTCATTCTTCTACAATATTTTGTCTCTTTCTACAATTGGTAAAATTGATCTAAACAGATAATCATACACAAAGAATTGTGACAAAGAACACTTAATTAGATCTACATTCTCATAGTTTTACAATTTTTAAGCTACAATTTCACCTTCATTTTCAACAGGATTGTGAAATCATTTCTTCGAAAATATTGTGCAATTTGTTGAATAAAATGAGAAAGATATTTTGTTGCTATCATGTGTGCATTTTATCTTGTTTTGAAAAGAAATTTTTTTATTGGTATGTGTTGGCCATTAGATTAAACTCACTTGTGGTAAAACATAGGAAAATTATTGTGTAGAACAAGTGGCATGCTACATGTGGTATCAAAGCTATCAGGTCCAACTCTGGAACCTATGTGCTCACTATGTTTTCCCTTCCAACATTATGTGAATACTAATGTTTGGTAAATTCTTGTGTTGGGATGGTGCATCTCAGGTTAATTGCAAGAAAGTCAGTAATCAAGAATGAGTGTTACCTAAGGGCCAAGAAGGAAAAGGAAGCCCTTGTTCATACTATAGAAGGAACTAACTATGAAAATTCCATCTGGCTAAGTGATACAGATACAATTAGTCATGCTCTATCACGAATTAGCCAAGAAAAGAGAAGGATGAGGAATGAAGCCAATTTCAACTCTCTACTTCCTATCTCTCCGACAAAATCAAAATCACTATCACTTTCTAGGGATATGCCCTCAAAATGTAGCATTAGTCCAACTATGTTGTTTAGAGATCCTCGTGTTTTACCCATGGTTGAGATAATTGTTATAGCCTCAAGTGGTGAGTCAGAAGGTTATGTACCTCATAATTATGTATTATAAGAAAAATCTGAGGGATACTATCATTTTTGGGATAGAGATGAACAAATTAGAGATGAATAAAATTTTGAAGAGTATACCCCATTAAGCTGTGTATTTGAGAGTGAATACGATAGATACTCTCCTCTTGACTTCTTGAACAATCATTCAATGTAAATGAAAGTAAATTGAAATCCTTATGAATAAATGAAAAGCCATTTTCTATATCAAAACTTGTGAGCAAAATATAATTTATTGTGTGTGAATGTTTTCTCTTTCGAAAAGTTTTCAATATGTTAAGTGAACCATGATAGGATCTAATATAGATGAACCTTTAGGTATAACTTTTTCTTGAAAGATGGTGACAACAAGGAATAATCTTGGAGAAATTTAGGAAGTTGGACAAGGTCCAGATAACATTGAAACAAAGTTGGATTGTATCTTGGCCATCATGGATGAAACTAGGGAAAGGATATAAAATCTTGAACAAGAAGTGAAAAAGAAAGAAAAATAAGATCGGGAAGTTCTACTAGGTGAAGAAGAAGAAATACCTAATGAGGATGAGGGAGAAAATTTTCATGACCTTAATCAATCAAATCAACATAGGGAAGAAGAATCTATGTCCAAATTTTAAAGTAGCAAAAGAAAATGTGTGGCAACTGAGTTGTCCAAGGATATGAGAAAATTTACCCCAAAAACATTTGAGGGAAGCACCAACATAGATGATGTTGAGGCTTGGTTAGTTCAAATGGAATTTTTTTTTGAGATTAGAAACTATTTTGAGGTTACTAAAGTTGTTTGGGGTTTGTTTCAGTTAGTGAGAGAAGCTTCTAACTGGTGGATGAACAAAAAGATGGAACTTGGTCTTAGTTCTCTAACCTTAACTTGGAATGAGTTTGCTGAAATATTTCAGAAAATATGGCTACCCCAACTCTTTTATGACCAAAATTTAACTGATTTCCAAAATTTGAAGCAACGTGAATTATCAGTGAATGATTACTGGGAGAAGTTCACTCATCTTCTGAAGTACATGCCAATGTACCAGAAGGATGAACGTTTTCGTATTAGAAAGTTTATCATGGGGCTGAATAGCTCAATTGGTGGTGAAGTGGATGTACATGGTCCAAAAACTATGTATCTAGTATATGAAAAGGTAGTCAAGCAAGAGCATAAGCTCAAAGCCATTTCAACCCATCGAGAGAATAGAAACTGAAAGAAGTTTGGTGGACCTCAGGTAAATCATGTTCCAAAGAATTTTGTTGGAGCACAAGAATCTCAAAGGAAAGGAAATAAGGGATCTCATAATAACTATAATGAACCAAGAAGAGATCATCAAGGAAGCAACAACAAAAATTTCAACAATACTGGAGGGAATGTCACTCAATTTGACAAGTCTGCAAAAAGGAAGGGATTCGTACAAGTATGCTATACTTGTGGAGGGGATCATTACATTGCTCAATGTCCCAACAAGCCTTTAGTATCTCAAGCAAATGAAAAATCGCTTCCTCCATAATGAATTGCATTCCAACAAAAGCTCCATGCAGTCGTGGATAATTGACAAGTTGAATATCAGGTCACACCAGTGGAAACTCCATGTATTTTGTTTGGTATACCTATATGTATACTTATGGATATTGGAGCAACTAAATAGTTTGTTTCACCTAGAGTAGCTAATCAAGTATCTAGAAAAGTTGGATTTACAAAAAATTCTTGGGTTGTGGAGTATGCAAACTAGACAAGAGCAATGGCGAAGCTATGTTTGTTTGAAGCCAGGGTAGAGCTTCCTAGTTTCTCAACTGAAGTGAACTTGTATGTAGCACCCCTAGGATCTTATGATGTCATTCTAGGAATGAATTGGCTATGGAAACATAGATCCAAAGTAAATTTTCATTCCCAAGTAGTAGAGTGTCTTGATGATCTAGGAAATTGGGTGGCATTGCAAGGAACACCAAGAGATTAAGTTGCGAAGGATTTCTGCCATGCAGATGCTTAGGGAAAAAAAGAAAGGTTTCCAACTATATGCAGTCAAAATAGAAGAACTTAAGGAAGTCACTCCTCAAGATAATGTCATGGATTATGAACCACAAGATTCTTTAGAGATTGAAGAAGGAGAAATGGTGGAATCTAGAAAAACAGATATAGATAAGTATCCCATTTTATGAAAATTTGTGGACATATCTCCAAATGAGTTACCTGGATTACCTCCTAAGAGGGAATCTGATTTTTCTATTGACATTGTACTAGGATCTAAACCTATTTCCAAGGTGCCTTATAGAATGACTACTACAGAATTAATGGAACTCAAAGCACAATTAGAGGAGTTATTATCTAATGGATTGATAATGCATGGTGTTTCACCCTAGGAAGGACTAGTAATCTTTGTGAAGAAGAAGGATGGAACATTGTGCTTATGTATTGATTGTCAAATGCTCAACAAAGCAACGATAAAGAATAAATATCCATTACTACGCATTGATGATCTTTTTTATCAGATGTGGGGAGTGGTTATGTTTTCAAAGATTGATTTACGATCACATTACCATCAATTAAGAATCAAAGATGAAGACATATTCAAAACTTCATTTAGAATGAGATATGGGAATCATGAGTTTACAGTCTTACCTTTTGGACTTACTAATGCACCTACAACATTTATTAACCTAATGAACAATGTTTTTAGGGATTGTTTGGATAGGTTTATTTTAGTATTCTTGGATGATATCTTAATTTATTCCAAGGATGAAGTGGAGCATTGCAAACATTTAGAGATAGTTCTCCAGTGGTTAAGAGAACATAAACTATATGGAAAACTCTCTAAGTGTACTTTCTTTTAGAAGGTGTAGTATTTGGGTCACATGATTTCAACTGAGGAAATTTTAGTGGATCCAGCGAAAATAAAAGTGGTGTTAGAATGGCTAGTACCTAAAAAACATATCAGAGGTTAGAAGTTTCATGGGATTGGCTAACTACTATCAAAAATTTATTGCAAACTTTTCCAAGATAGAATTTTCTATTACTTCATTACAAAGGAAAGGAAAGAAGTTTCAGTGGATGGAAAACTGTCAAGTGGCATTTGATCTACTCAAGGAGAAGTTGACTACGACTCTGATATTGAAGGTACCAGATCTGAAGGGTGACTTCACTATCATCACAGATGTGTCAGGAGAGGGAATAGGTGGAGTGTTGATGCAAGAAGGGCAAGTCATTGCATATGAATAAAGAAAGTTGAAACCCTATGAGAAAAATTATGCATCGCATGATTTAGAGCTAGCAGCAATAGTTCATGCATTGCAGATGTGGAGAAATTATTTTCTTGTAAATCCATTTGAACTAAAGATTGATCATCATGGTCTTAAGTATTTTTTCACTCAACCCAATTTGAATGCATGACAACATAGATGTTTAGAGTTGATATATGATTATGACTTCAATATCAACTATATCAAGGGAAAATAAAATCGGGTTGTTGATGCCCTAAGTTGTAGAAGGAATATCACCTCAATGGTATCCATTCAAACTAACTTCAAGGGTCAAGTATTGCAGAAATCCATGGGTGACGAGTACTATGAGCAAGTTAAGCAAGCCCTCATGGATAATTCACAAGATGCAAGGTACGAAGGATTTTATTTTGAACCTAGTGGATTGTTAAGGTTTAAAGGAAGAATGCATATGCCTAATTTTGAAGAGTTGATAAATATGGTATGGAAAGAGGTACATGAAGCACCATATTTCGAACATCCAAGTGTGACTAAGATGTTGGTTGATGTGAAGCCATTACATTTATGGAAAGGGATGAAAGGATACACTGCTAGATTTGTAGCAAGATAATAGAGTTTCAAAGGGTGAAACCTAAACATCATCACCCAGCAAGTCTTTTGTACCCTCATGATATTCCTAAGAGGAAGTGGCAAGTCATTAGTATGGACTTTGTGCGGGGTCTTCCTATGTCAAGGAATAAGCACAATACAATTTAGGTGGTAGTGGAAAAAATTACCCTAGAAATTTAATGAATGGAGCTCCTTTCATAACTTAGAAACTCATGCAAGAGGTGTTTAGATTACATGGGATTCTTGAAAAGATTATTTTAGATAGGGATGCTCGTGTGGCATCTAGGTTTTGGAAAACCTTGTTTTCCTCACCTGGAACTCAATTGAATATAAGTTTTTGATGCAGAGAAGGGGGGCCTCACTCACAAAAAAATAACACAACAAAACTAAGTTTCAATACAAATGGTGAAAATGGGAATTCTTGTCCGTTCTTGACAACTTGTTTTTAAAGCCTAAAACATGGGGGCAACAATTTGGGTTTTTGGTCATAAATTTCATTGTAGGCCTACTATTAAAACTGTAAGACTTATTTGGAATACCCTTTTGGACATTTTTCAACATATCCTAAAACTAGGTGAGATTACTTTGAAATGATAGGGTCAAAAATTGACTGTCCTGTTTGCAACTAGGCTTAAAACATGAAAAGATCAGACCTAAGGCATCACCAAAACACGTGCCAACCAAAACCCTGGAACTTGCAATTTTGATGAATGAAAATATATACAATGATAATCTATTCCAACAATTTTTAGGAATTTATACCGTGGGAATGGCAAGAAATGCAATTTACAAGTCCACTAGGAACCCTGGGTAGGGTTTCTGACCGATTTCACTAAAATGCTAATATCTTTTCACAAAATCCATAAAAATTGATCACACAAAAACCAAAATGAATTTAAGAGTTCCCTTTACATGCTTCAAACAAATTTCAGACAGTACAATGCACTAGCAATCTGTACAATTCCCTGTAGCAGCAAAGAACACTCAGAAAAATGTAAAAAATAGGGTTTTCATTGCTCAAAAGTTCAAATCTCAACAACCCAACCTTATGGTTGATGATACAAGGCATTTTTAAGGAATTTACAACCACTCCCAAATGTTTACAAACTAATATTTCATCTTCCAACGTTTCAACTTCCACTTGACAACAAAAATGCAAAGTTGTTTTGTGCAATTTGACAATATTGACACTTTTTTGCATTTACATACTAATTCACCCCCTAATGACTCAAACCAACCCAAAAACCTATGAAATGGTCTTATGAGACATTATTACATGAAATTGACTCGAACACAACAAAATTTCAATTTTTTACCCCTCTTGGGGCATGAAAACCTAGGTGCCCCTACACCATACTCCCGAGGAAGAAAGATTCAAGTTCCACTTGAATGGAAGGTAGAAACATGAGAAATATGTTTGAAAGCTTCTATTTGATGTCTTTAAATATTTCTTATTATATTCTTTGAAATAATCCCATGCTAGTTTCATCTTCACCTTAGGTTTCTTGAACATTTGGCAAAGGTATTTGAACTTGTTAAAATAAGCTTGTCCCCAGTTGCACCTCTAAATCCTTCTTTCAACAATGCTTTAACAACTTTTAGATGAAAGTGATCATTCTTCCCATCAAGATTGAGGATACTCTTCCTCCTATACTTGGATGATAACAATGGCAACATTTTCCTCTAAATCTATTTGTGTAACACCATCACCGACTATGCCTTCTTTGCCTTGCTTTTTACACTCTCTTAATGACCCTTCCAAGATAACAACAACTGACTAAACTAACTTGGTTTTCAAATCCACAATAGAAACCTTATATTCCCCATATACAACCCTCTCTACTACTCTAATAGCAAAAATAAAGCTCTTTGCATCCTCAAAGTCAAATAGTATATGTGTAACATGGTGAACTAAATGGAAATCTATGTGCTTGTATTCAAATAACTAAAAATCTAAATCCTGCATTGTGTTTACCAATAACTTACCTTGTTCCACTAGAAAATTAGACTCAAATACACTTGCTTCAAACAAATAAAAATGATTGATCCTTTGCATTGGGAATAAATAAGGTAAAGACTCATCCACAACTATGTCCATATTGTCTTTCAACATGCTTTGGATCTCCCATGGAAAATCAGATATGTCAATTGTTGTCATGATAGTCTGGGGTCTGATCATGGTCTCAAAATCCACCATATCCTCCATCATGGACCGTGGGAACTCTTTGTGACTCATTAACATCATCCTTGACCTCACCTTTGGATCTTTGGCTTCATTCTCTATGATTTGTGCAAACTCCTCTTCACTCATCAACATAGTACTAGAACCCATTTGTGATTCATAAATTTCCTCTTTCTCAAATGGATTTTGCTCTTCCTTCATCAACAAAGATTCCCAAATTTCTGGTTCTACTGTCCTCTCTTTCCTTCTTCTCATAATCTTCTTGATAGGTCATTTGAGCCTCTTATTTATTGGAAAATGTCAATGACTTGCTTGTGCTACCTTCTCAAGACACTATTGTATCTCAAGTTCCATTCTCTCTTGCATATTTTCTTGAATTTATTTCATTTTCTTTAAGGCTTGTATCAAGTCTATTATCTCTTGTTCAATATCCATTTTATTTTCCCTCTCATCCTTCTTTATCTCACTTATCTCTTTTCTCATCACTAGTTTCTTGCTTAGTACCTCCTTACTCTGCAAGTCTCCATGGAATTTTCTCCTCAACTCTTCCATTCTTCTTTCTCAGGAAAGTCTCTTTCACCTTGCTTCTTCTTTTCTTCATGATAATTCACCTTAGGCATCTTTCTTTTTCCTTGGCCTAGTCTTTTGGCATCCAGGTTCTTCCTTCAACCTGCAAAAAGACAACACATAAACTCCAAAAACTTTCTTGCCCAAATATTTGGGCTCTAATACCAATTTGATGCAAAGCATGGGGGAATCACTCACAAAAATTTAACACAACACAACTAGGGTTTCAATACAAATGGTGAAAATGGACATTTTTGCTCGTTCTTGACAACTTGCCTTTAAAGCCTAAAACATAGGGGTGGCAATTTGAGTTTTTTGGTCATACCTTTCATTGTAGACCTGCTATTAAAAATGTAAGACCTATTTGGAATACCCTTTTGGACTTTTTTCAACATATCCTAAAACCAGGTGGGGTTACTTTAAAATGATAGGGTCAAAAATTGACTATCTCGTTTGCAACTAGACCTAAAACATGAAAAGATTAGACCTACGACATCAACAAAACACGTGCCAAACAAAATATTGGAACCTGTAATTTTGAGGAATGAAAATATATACAATGATAAGCCATTCCACCAATTTTTAAGAATTTCTACCATGGGAATGGCAAGAAATGCAATTTACAAGTCCACTAGGAACCCTAGGTAGGGTTTCTGACCGATTTCACTAAAATGCTAATATATTTTCACAAACTCCATAAAAATTGATCACACAAAAATAAAAATCAAGTTAAGAGTTCCCTTTACATGCTTCAAATAAATTTCAAAATGTACAGTGCACTAGCAATCCATACAATTACCTATAGTAGCAAAGAGCGTTTAGAAAATTGTAGAAAACAGGGTTTTCATTGCTCAAAACTTCAAATCTCAACAACCCAACCTTATGATCCATGATACAAGGAATTTTTAAGGAATTTCCAACCACTCTCAAATTATTACGAACTAATCTTTCATCTTTCAATGTTTCAACTTCCACTTGACAACAAAAATGCAAAGTTGCTTTGTGCAACTTGACAATATTGACACTTTTTTGCATTTACATACTAATTCACCCCTTAATGACTCAAACAGACCCAAACACCTATGAAATGTTCTTATAAGACCTTATTACATGAAATTGACTCAAGCACAAAAAAATTTCACTTTTTGACCCCTCTTGGTGCATGAAAACCTAGGTGCCCCTACACCATACTCCTGGGGAAGAAAGATTCAAGCTCCACTTGAATGGAAGGTAGAAACAAGATAATTGTGCTTGAAAGCTTATACTTGATGTCTTTAAATCCCTACTTATTATCTTCTTTGAAATATCCCCATGTTGGTTTCATCTTCACCTTAGGTTTCTTGAACATTTGGCAAAGGTATTTGAACTTGTTAAAATAAGCTTGTCCCCCAACTGCACCTCTAAATCCTTCTTTCAACAACGCGTTAACAAATTTCAAATGAAAGTGATTAGTCTTCCCAAAGGATTGAGGATACTCTTCCTCTTGTACTTGGATGATAACAATGGTAACATTGTCCTCTGAAACTATTTGTGTAACCCTATCACCAACTATTCCTTCTTTTCCCTACTTTTTGCACTCTCTTAATGACCCTTCCAACATAACAACAATTGATTGAAGTAACTTGGTCTACAAATCCACAATAGCAACCTTATCTTCCCCATCTACAACCCTATCTACTGCTCTAATAGTAGACATAAATCTCTTTGCATCATCAAACTCAAATGGTACATGTAAAACATGGTGAACTAAATGGAAATCTTTGTGCTTGTATTTAAATAACTGAAAATATGAATCCTACATTGTGTTTACTAGTAACTTACCTTATTCCACTAGCACATTAGACTCAAATTCAATTGCTTCAAAAAATTTCAAATGATTGATCCTTTCCATTGGGAATAAAGAAGGTGAAGACTCATCCACAACTATGTCCATATTGTCCTTCAACATGCTTTGGATCTCCCATGGAAAATCAGATATGTCAACTATTGTCATGATAGTTCAGGGTCTGATCTTGATATCAAAATCCACCTTGTCCTCCATCATGGACTTTGGGAACTCTTTTTGACTCATTAACATCATCCTTGACCTCACCTTTGGATCTTTGGCTTCATTCTCTATGATTTGTACAAACTCCTTTTCACCCACCAACATAGTACTAGAACCCATTTGTGATTCATAACTTTCCTCTTTCTCAAATGGATTTTTCTCTTCCTTCGTCAACAAAGATTCCCAAATGTTTGGTTATGTTGTCCTCTCTTTCCTTCCTCTCTTCAGAATAATCTTCTTGATAGGCCATTTGAGCCTCTTACTTATTGAAAAATTTCAACCACTTGCTTGTGTTTCCTTCTCAAGACACTGTTGTATCTCAAGTTCTATTCTCTCTAGCATATTTTCTTGAATTTCTTTCATTTTCTCTAAGGCTTCTCTCAATTCTATTATCTCTTGTTCAATATCCATTTTATTTTCCCTCTCATCCTTCTTCTTTATCTCACTTCTCTCTTTTCTCATCACTGGTTTCTTGTTTGGTACCTCCTTACTCTGCAAGTCTCCATAGACTTTTCTCCTCAACTCTTCCATTCTTCTTTCTTAGAAAATTATCTTTCACCTTGCTTCTTCTTTTCTTCATGATACCTCACCTTAGGCCTCTTTCTTTTCCCTTGGCCTAGTCTTTTGGCATCCAGGTTCTTCCTTCAACCTGCAAAAATACAACACATAAACTCCAAAAACTTTATTTCCTAGATCTTTGGGATCTGATACCAATTTGATGCAGAGCATGGGATCCTCACTCACAACAAACTTAACACAACACAACTAGGGTTTCAATAAAAATGGTGAAAATGGGCATTCTTGTTCGTTCTTGACAACTTGTTTTTAAAGCCTAAAACATGGGGGTAGCAATTTGGGTTTTTTGGTCATAACTTTCATTGTAGACTTGCTATTAAAAATGTAAGACCTATTTGGAATACCATTTTGGACATTCTTCAACATATCCTAAAACCAGGTGGGGTTACTTTAAAATGATAGGGTCAAAAATTGATTGTCTCGTTTGTAACTAGGCCTAAAACATGAAAAGATTGGACCTAGGGCATCACCAAAACACGTGCCAACCAAACCCTAGAACCTACAATTTTTAGGAATGAAAATATATACAATTACAATCCATTCCACCAATTTTTAAGAATTTTTATCATGGGAATGGCAAGAAATGCAATTTACAAGTCCACTACGAACCTTAGGGATGGTTTCTAACCGGTTTCACTAAAATGCTAATATATTTTCACAAACTCCATAAAAATTGATCACACAAAAACCAAAATGAAGTTAAGAGTTCCCTTTAAATGCTTCAAAAAAAATTTAGACTGTACAATGCGCTAGCAATCTGTACAATTCCTTGTAGCAGCAAAAAATACTCAAAAAATTGTAGAAAATAGGGTTTTCATTGCTCAAAAGTTCAAATCTCAACAACCCAACCTTATGGTAGATGATGCAAGGCCTTTTTAAGGAATTTCAAACTGATCCCAAATGGTTACAAACTAATCTTTCATCTTCCAATGTTTCAACTTCCACTTGACAACAAAAATGCAAAGTTACTTTGTGCAACTTGACAATATTGACACTCTTTTGCATTTACACACTAATTCACCCCCTAATGACTCAAACTGACCCAACCACCTATGAAATGGTCTTATAAGACATTATTACATAAAATTAACTCAAGCACAAAAAAATCACTTTTTGACCCCTCTTGGGGCATGAAAACCTGGGTGCCCCTGCACCAATTTTGCATATCATCTAGAGACAGATGGGCAAATTGAAAGGGTGAATCAAGTATTAGAAGATCTACTAAGAATATATTGCATGGATCAACAATACAAGTGGGAAGATTAATTACCTTTGGTGGAGTTTGCATATAACAATTCCTATGATTAAGATGGCTCCTTTTGAAGCATTATATGGTCAAAAATGCCGAACTCCTATAAGCTGGGATAAGCTTCAGGATAAGATAAGTCTTGGATTGGAGATGTCAAAAATGGAAGAACAAGTTGGAATTATTAAGCAAAGGCTAGCTAAAGCCAATGATAGACATAAAAGCTATGTAGATTCTAAAAGAGTACCTAAAACATTTGAGGTAGGGGAAAAGGTGTTGAGAGTAAAACCTCAAAAGAGTTTCATCAAGTTTGGAAAGTTGTCCAAACTAGATCCATGATACGTAGGTCCATTTTAGGTCCTAGAAGAAGTAAACCATGTTGCTTACCAAATACCGTTGTCACCAGCTCTTGCTCGGATGCACAATGTCTTTCATGTCTCATACCTAAAGAAGTATATACCAAGTGATAATCATGTCATTGATTGGAATGCTTTACAGGTACAGGACTCTGAAGTAGTAACAATCGAACCTATTAAGGTGCTTGGAACACATAAGATTCACTTATGTAATAGAGAGGTTTTTTAGTGCAAATTCTAGTGAGACCATTACGCAGAAGATTCTGCTACTTGGGAAGACTATGCTGAAATAGAGCAACAGTTTCCACATGTTTTACATGATTTTGAGAGTTCTTGAAAACAATATTATATATTGTGTTTTATTTATGTTTGCTAAATAAGATCATTGGGGATGATCATTCATAGGGGGGGGATATGTTACACCCCGTAGTATATTTACCTAGTTACTTTTACCTAGCTAGATGAAATACTTGCATATGTGTGTGTGTTTGTTACTTTGATGGAAATAAATGTGAATGTACTTTACTTATATGAATCATTAGAAATATAATGAATAAATGGTTGATTCAAATTGATGTTATAAATGTGGCTTAATTGTGACTATCAAATATGTATTGCAAGTGATTATTTTGTGATTGATTGACTACCTTTGCAAATGTGACAAGTTGGTTGTAGGTGCAGGTTCATGCCTCCGGAAGGGAGGGGAAGTATCACTCAAGAGAAGGATTTTAGTCTAGAAATCCTTAAGAGAGTCTAAACTAAACTTTCACACACTCACTGATAGAATAGTTAAGTCAATAGTTTTAGGAAAAGGTATGATACCTTGAATTGATTGTTAAGAAAGGTTTTGTTTGTTTATGAGGTCATGCTTGTAATAAGAGTTTGAGTTTCTTTGTGTTTTTGAGCACTTCTTTAAAAGTACAATCAATGAGATATATACACATAAGATGTATATATACATACATATATGCATGTATATGATGAACTTATACACATGAGTAATCATGTACATAAGTATATGTAGATAGACATATCTATGCATGCTTACGGGCGAGTTACCCATATGCATGGGAACATTGAATGGATAAAGTGACATGTATATATATGTATATATATATAGTGTATATATGATAGTTGATATTATTGCTTTGTGTTTAAAGGTAATGTTATATATATATATGATGGATATACATATATGTATATATGTATATATATTAATATACACGTATGTATTGACGTGAAGGAAACGTCCATACAAGTATATTAATATATACAAATATACATATGTATATATATACATGTGTGATATTAAAGTAAATGGATATAAGTTTATACATTCTAATATCGAATGAAGTATATCGATAATCGTATGAGTTGATATATATATATATATACGGATATATATACATATATAACATGTTAAGTTATTTATATATATATATTGATATAATCTAATGTTTGAATAAAGTGTTGTTTATATATAAAGTGCTAATAATATTATATGCCAAGCACATACTATGTAAACCATAGTATAGAGCACACATTTTATATAGTGAATGGCATAGTAATGAAGCACACATTTATGCAGTGCTATTTACATTTATTATGATTTACCATATTTGCAAATGAAACACAATATTAAGAAAGGCATGTGGAAAAGATATAAGAATTGGTCAATAGTATTGAAAACTATTTGCAAAGCATTTAAAAGCTTTGACTCAGTCATAAATCTGCAAAACACCAAAAGCACGTAAGAGGTTTATGTGGTGCCAAATTATGAATATCTGCATTGCATTAGAAGTCTATTTTGTGAGCTCTATCCAGCGATGGAAACCAAAGTAAATGGGAGAATAAGTCATGTAAATGTTGGCAAGAATAGAATCGGCCTATTCAATCTTTTACCTTGCATATCTGAAATACATTCTTGTTGTCTTGAAAAGAAGAGATATGTTGTGTTAATTTGTTGAGTGTTGAGTTTAAAATCTGCCACATTTTGTTTGCCAAGCTGAGTCGAACCATGCAAACTGAGAAGTGTCAATCCATCCACCTTGTTTTTAGCCTTTAGAAGCTAATTTTTGTGTATATATAGAGGCATTATTTACCTCAAAAGGACACATAATTTGCACTCTTATGTTATTTTTTGAAGTTACTCTATTTTTCTGAGATTTTTGAGAGAGAGTTTAAGAGTGAATTGCAAGAGATATATTGTGAGAATTTGTGAGGGATTCTGGGAAGTGTAGAAGTTTTTTGTTGCCAAGTAGCAAGTTGATTTGAGGAGGCTAGGATTGGAAACCAGCTAGGTCAATTGGAGCTTTATACTTACATGCATGTTGAATCTTACTCTTTTATGATAATTCAATTTTGAATTGATTATATTTTGCTTGTTTGTTGTTTGGAAGAGTAATAAGCTTTTAGGGAAAGATTGTTTTCAGCATTTGAGAATAGATAGTCATTTGTTATAGATTGGAATTCTCTATTGTTTGAAGTGATTGCACATACTCCATATTAAGGAGTGGGTGAAAATATAGTTACATATATAGTATTGATATCTTTAATTTCAAGTGAAGTTGATATAACTTAAGCTAGTTCAAATTAGTAGGTTATGGAAACACATGTTTAACCTAGTAAAGGAGTCATAGAATACTTGGTGTATATAGGTTGTTCTTGGGGTTGTAGATTATCCAATGGAGGGAATTGCCTATGCATAGAATATAATTGGTCTTAACAAATCAAGTTAGAATGGTGGATGAGCATGTGACACCCATTTTGAAACAGTGGTGATGAATACTTTGGCCAAAGTGGTGTAATTTTCCACTAGTTACACTCTCAGTTCATTGTGTTACCTTAATCATTCATGCTAGTCTGAGATTGTCATACACATAGAACATAGATAAGTTGTAAAGTTCTAGTTATGCAGGACACAACACTAGCTCAGGATAGGCTAGTACTATGTGGTTTCTAGACCAAAGCTCTTTGTTGAAGGGTAGGGCCATCTTACCATATGTGGTAGATGTGTGGAGGATTGCAGTTAATCTGTGGATGGCAAAAAATTGCTTGAGTGATGCCTCTCCTCCCAATCGACAAGCCAAGATTTGAAAGGGGATTTCCTAGCAATTGTATTTCTAGTGCTAATGGAGCTCAGATGAGCTATGCATGTAACTTGTATCTATTTCTTTGAAAGATGGAAAATATATTTTGTATTTGGATTATGAAATCATTTCTTTGGAAATATTATACAATTCGTTGAATGAAATGAGAAATATATTTTGTTGCTATCATGTGTGCATTTTATCTTATTTTGAAAAGAATTTTTTTTATTGCTATGTGTTAGCCATTAGATTAAATTCACTTGTGGTAAAACATAAGAAAATTACCGTGTAGAACAAGGGGCATGTTACATGTATACCACTAGGGAAAATACCTTGAAGGTCAAATGGTTCTTAGTATAACACTTGGCGATATTTCACACGATTGGGGCTTCATATGTGGTCCCTCATTAAGAACTTGCAAAATAAAAATATGTTATGATAAAGACAAAATATGATGCCTTTGAGACAAATATCACAAGCTTGTAGCCTTTAACCAAAATATGAAAATGAGCCCGCCATAAAAAAGGGCTCGACACATGGATCTAGTGTGGAAAGTGGTGGGGTCAAATTTTTAAAGGCTTGGACAAGGCACTTAAGTGATTTAATAAAGATCAAACGTTTAATGGAAGAGAAAACCACTAGAACAAATGGGTTGATTAATGAAAAAATAAAAGGACTTCTCAAGGAAACTTAAGTGACCGAGAATGAGATGAAGAAGTCACTTTCAAATTAGAACATAAAGTTGGCAGGTTGGGGTTAAAGCTTTAGGATTTTAAGCTTTAGGACTTAACACTTAGGCATGGATTAAAACCCTAGGATATTCAAGAATCTAATGAATTGAATACTTCGCTAGGTAAACTAAAGCTTTAAATATTGCAAGAATCAAATGAGATGATCATCATTGACTTCCTTGAACACATCATAACTAGGTTTAGTATACCTAAGACCGTAATGATAAAAAGACAAGGAATTTCTTGGATCAATTCTCACTAAAGTGGCCTTGAAATATAAAATATATTTAAAAGCCTCATCAAATTACTACCCTTAAGGAAATAGACTCATGTAGTGAAATAATAAGAACCTGTTAAGAATAATCAAGATAATTTGTTTAGATTTCAAAAGATAGTGGAATTTGAACCTTATAAGAGATCTATGGGAAAACAAGATTGTGCCTAAATAATTTTTAGGGACCTCCATTATGCTTTGGTTTATGACAAAGAGGTAGGTTACCTAGTTCAATTGAGCTATCAATTCTTGAGATTATCTTCTAGCTAGAAATTGATGAAAATGATGTAATTATATGGTAAGATTGGTTGAGTTATTATAAAATAATAGGGAAATATTACCTAGATCAAATGATTAAGCATTAGTAGGTTGTCAATTGATGGTTTTATGAGTAGGAAAATATTCAAACCTTCAATATTAGTGATCATGTGCTTAAATGGGGTGAATATAGAGAAAAACTAAGCCATCACAAAAAGTTCTATTCATTGTGGAGTGATCCATACATCATCATGACTTGTAAGTAGGCTATTTTTTTGAGACACAACCTCTATTTGATCTATATTACAATTCCAAGTTAACAAGATCTAATTGAATTTGTATGTATAAACCCTTTGTTTCTTCAATATATAGTTTTTCTTTCATCCTTTTTTTTGTCCCTCTTTCCTATGTACCTTCTATAAATATTTATGAGTTATATATATATGTCTATTATTTTTTGTGTGTTTCTTGTTTCTCATTAATATCCAAATACCTGTGTTCTTTTATTTAATGGAAAACCTATAAGAATAGAGTTTTAAATGCAAATCCAAGTAGAGATCCTTCAAATATCAAATTCTTTTCAAATTATGTATAAGGATATTTTTATAGGTTATCCTAAATCCAAACATAAATTGCACATGAAATTTCTATGACGAAGTTATAATTTCCTAAAAGAACAAGCCTCAAGTATTTTACCCAAAGTTCAAGACAAGCATGATCCATAAAATTATGCCACCTCAATTAAACCTAACAAAACCCACCATTCCAGGGATTTTTAGTAAGTTCTTAGAGCACAAAAATATAGGGAAAATTTAATGTATTTTAGGATCTAATATGAGCCATTGATTGTAAAAGGTAAAATGCCTCATTAAAAGGCAAAAGAGGTATATCACATTTCTTGTCAATGACCACATGTAATCACTAGGAGAAGTCTCATAAACATAAATGAATATCAAAACTCTAACTCACTTCATTTCACCAAATCATTAATGTCTACCAATGATAAAGAAAAAAAATTAAAATATAATGACCAGAAGAAAAAATTATGCCTTCTTCCACAATATTGTAGCTAGAAGAGGATGAAAAGAAAAATATGGTCCAAATACCCCCAAAGTCTAGGAAGGTTGAACCAAATGTTTGTGAAGGACCTAAAGAGGAGGAGAACTAAGATAGTTTTGAAGAGGAGGTGGAACCTCCATCTCAACTCTTGAAGAGGTCAATTCAATAGATATAACAACTAGGCAAGTATACTCATCTTGATAGGATATGTAGTTTTGCTTGATTATTAATATTGATTCAAGCTTAGAACTATGAAGGAGGCTATGGATATAAATAGTTTTTATTCCTAGAGAGTGGCCATAGGTGGGGAGATAGTTACATTGAGAAAAAAAATGCCACATGCAACTTGGGACCAATACCAAAAGAAAGAAAGCTTATTGGATGTAAAGGGATATTCAAAATTTATATTGGTTCTAAAGGTAGTATTGAAAATTACAAGGCAAGGTTCGATGTGAAAGGCTAGAGGGGATAAAATTTGGGGAGAATTTATCTCCAATTGGTAAGTCTACATCTATCAAGTTTTTGTTATCTACAATAATAACTTTTGATTTGGAGATTAAATAGATGGACATGACGATAACATTCTTTCATGGTGACTTGGAAGAATAAATCTACATGACATATCCAAAGATCTATATGGAGAAAGATAAATAAACTTTGGTTTGTAGAATATATTCTTTTTAATGGTATCAAACAATTATGTAGAATGTGGTACCTAAATTTCGATTTCTTTTATGTTGGGCTTGGGGTTTTTAAGATCCAAATTAGATCATTGTGTTTATTATAATATGGATGGTGATCATTTATTTGTTATCAGATTATATATAATGACATGTTATTTTTTAGTAATAGTAAGGGAGTGATTTGTGATTTGAACTCTTAAATTTTAGTATAATTTGACATGAGAGACTTGGGAGTAGCCAAGTACATTATGTGTGTGCATATCAAAAGAGATAGAGCGAATATGAAGCTTTGGTTGGGCTAGAGAAAATACACGAACTCGATGTTGGAGAGATTTAACATGTCAATTTGTATGTCTTTGAGTGTTCCTATTTGAACAAGGACTGTTTTTTGTAGAGTAGTGCATTTCTTCACCTAGTAATATGGAGGGAATGTATTGAGCAACTCATGTTGGAGTCATTGGGAGTTTAATGTACACAATGGTTTGTATAAGACCAAACGTTGCTCAAGTAGTGGGGTCCTTAGTCATTTCATAGTTGATCCTGGACAAGACCATTAAGATGCAATTGAGAGTGGCTTCAAATATTTGTGGGGTACTTTCTATTTATTGTCATGACAATTCTATAAGGGACAAACACTTAGTGGGAATTCATGGATTTAAATTGGGCAAGTGATGTTGAAAGTAAAAGATCCCCCAATGGTTACATTTTTAATTTATTTGGTGGTACTATTAGCTAGATTAGTAAGCAATAGGTTGTAGTTACTTTGTCCACTATAAAGGTTGAGTACTTGACAACCACTCATGTTTGTAAGGAAACCATTTGGTTTAAGAGATTATATTTAGATGTGGGGCTAAGTTAGAGAGCTATTAGAGTTATATTTAATAGCTAGAGTGCCATATGTTTGGCAAATAAACTAACCCTACATGCTTGGACTAATCACTTATATGTATAGTACTATTTTGTTCATGACATGGTAGAGGATGGGAGGGCAATGATAGAGAAAGTTTATACTTTAGCAAATGTTGTAGATGCATTGATAAAGCTAGAGAGCACAAATAAGTTCAAGTGGTGTTATGAGTTTGTGAGCCTCAAGGTCATTAGCATTTAGATTTTGGTGTTGAAATTTCCCTTTGCTCTTTGGCAAGGTATTTGACAAGTGAGAGAATATTGATTTCTAATTTATTAATTATTTTAGCTTCATATTGGGAAATGAGGATCCTCTTTTGTGTTGGCACTATTTTCCATGTGTTGGATACGTTGGGAGGTGTGTAAAAGGTTGTAAGAGCATTTGATATCATTATGGCATTATAAGATGGTAGTTGCTTATGATGCATGACATGATTATATGGGAGTTACATTAGAATCTTGACCAACATTATGACAAGTCATAATGTATATTTGAGTGGAATATGTCAAAGTGGAGTGCCCAATTTGAGGAGTCAACTATGATAGAAATTATGCCAAGTTACAATAGTTATAAGAACATCTTCTATTTTTAGTAGAGGAGAGCATGACCAACTTGTGAATTAGAATTTGGGCCAATTGTGACAACCATTCTTGGGTCATTGTTTTGACCCATAGGTTTAGTAAACCACTTGTATTTTGTGGTTTCAATTTTTTATGTTTATTGGTGCTTAAGGATTGAGTATTGGATAAGTTGAATGATTGACTTTTAAGTACCTATTATGTTGCAAAATTTCTCTAATAATTGAATGTTAGCATTAATCTTATAAAAGACATAACTTGAGATCTGTAACCTCTTAGTTGTTAAATAATACAATTGATTTTGCTTGGAGTGTGGATTTTTTCTCACAAAAAGATTTTCCCCATGTAAATCATCTTGTCATGATATAATTTTCATTGTGTATTCTTGTTTTGTAACTATAAGATATTTTGTTTTTATACTTATAATTGTATTCTAGATTCTCAAACTCACTTATTCCTATTCTCTTGACTCTCTAAGCTCAAAACACTAAAATTATATTTTAATTTATCTCTTTATCACACCAAAATTCATATTTTATCAAATTAAAAAATAAAATACCTAATTCCATTCCATTTATATTTCCAACATGTAATTAATTATAATCTTGATTAATTTATTTTAATCAACTACTCAAACACAATTTTTTTTAGTTAGAGTTTAAATTAAAGTTAATTTATTTAGCCTTGGGGGTGTTTATTTCTTATCATATATATCTATAACTATATGTATAAGCATTTCTAAAATAGAATACGATTATTATAATCACAAAAATCTGCCCCACCATATCTTTCAGTTTGTTGAAAAAGTATTTACTTTAAAAGATGATTTATGAAATACGCATGATTTTACAGTATTCAGCCAAAGCTCCATTGCTGCTTCCAATTTTCTGCTTACCAGTCAGCTACTTGAGCAATGGATGATGGCAATGGAGAATGGCTGCCATCCATAGAAATAGGACCCTGCGATTCTTATCAAATGGGTTTTGCAATTGGACAAAGATTTGCTCATTTGATAGAAAGCAGAGTTTCTAAGGATAAGACTTTGCAAGGAGAGATGCTCCCTTTTGCCATATCTGTTGATGGGCATTCTCTTATTGAATCCCTTTCAACTAATAACAGGTGAGTTTGTTTGAAGTATCTCCTTTTTTGATGATGGTATTATAACACTCAATCCATCATCCAGCACGCTGTTGTGTTCAAATGAAGACTTTATCATGTGTTTTTAATGTTATGGCTGGATTCAATTAACTTGCTTCAGAATTGGGTTTTAGAGTATACAAGAAGTGGTTTTTAGCCTTTATGACAAATAGTAGATGTTCTACAGCTGTTTTTAATGTTTTAAAAAATTATGATAGTTATGTCCTTCCTCAAATTTTTATAATGATGAACAGAATTGGAATAGAAGTATAGAACCAGCTTATCCAAAGTATACTTGCCACCCATGGAAGCCAAGATTATTAACTGCCGACAAAGACTGATTCTTGTTTATCTGGCGAACTTAATGTTTCTGGCTTTTGTTTAATAGGAGGATACTGCCGGCCAACCTGAAAAAGTTTGTTGCATTTCAGTATTTTTTGACTGCTGGCTCCAAACCACAGATAATTTTGTGGTTATTTTTGAAAGTATGTAAATCACATGGTTCTATGGAAATTCACTGACAGGTGTGACTACAATTTAAAACTGCATACACAGCCACATATGCACCTGGAATCTGTGGTTCATTATGAACACCCAATCAATTAGGGAAAACCCTCTTGAAATGATAGACACTTTTTGTGCTGTGTATGAATGTTTTTGAATCATATAAATCTAAGAAAATCCACCCTCATTCTTGATCATACAATTTAAAATTAAACACGCATCAGCATATGCACCCGTAGGCTGTGGACCTGTATGGACACCCAGTTAGGTAGGGAAAACCTTCTTTCTGGGTATGCTACTATGCAAAGGTAAGACTATTTTGATTTTATCGTTCACTGGGATGGTGTGATTCATCATGGGATTAGCTGGAATCCTCTGGTCATCCAGATTGCCTTGACCTGCGTGCATTTGCTGCTGGAGTATTTCTCTGCAGCCGAGCTCTGAATACAAGTCTCCTAATATGATTGGTTTAGCTTACGATACCTGAGCCTCATTATTTAAAATAAAATAAAATGTGCTTAGAATACCGATAGTACACCCGTCATCTATGTCAAATTTTGCTTCACTGAACATCGATTTCTTTTAAGAATGCCTGTTATAGCCTGCATGTTTGATGTGCAGCACGGACAGATCTAATTGTACCAAACTGCTTCAATTATCATTTTCCTTTATATGCATGCTTATAGAGTATTTGGATAAAATACCTTATGGAGATTTTTCCAGGAACAAGTATCCAACATACTGGAATGAATTGCGTGGGACTGCAGAAGGCAGTGGTGTGCCATTTCTCCAAGTATGTTTTCTATCTGTATCCATTGAACTCTTATTATTTCTGACTACACATCATGCATGATTTCTGCTCTCAAAACAAAAATAAGTCCATTTTATGTATGCTCCTGTAAGGATTGTCTTAGTGAATACCGGGGGCAATACTTACTTCAAACAGCTTTCAGCACTGAACACATGAGGGCATAGTTGAAACCATTTCTTCTTCTTCAGACTTTTGAATTCGTGTTTAATTCTCTTGCATACAGCATAAGTAGAGTCTGTATGGATAAGAAGTAATTTTACACGAAAACTTTAGAACTTTAGAATCGGATGAAGCAGGCATTATGATAGCTTTATGTTGATATTTCCTATCTGTTGGTTGAATATTTTGCAAACTTGTGAGGTTTAGCAAAATGGTGGTTTCAGCCACAGTGTGTGAGATAAACTCTCCTATTTAAGGGAAGGCTCCCCCTTTCCTATTAACTAAAACAAATATGGGTGGAACGATAACCTCTCCTCTTGCTTCCGGAAAGATTAAATTCTTTTCTCTTTTCAGAAAAGTAACATTAACTTTTAAATAAACTTTTACAGCAACTTGTAATAAAATCAATAGAAAGGAAATGAAGTTTCCTGAAAGCTCAAAGACTTCCGTCACTTCTTTCGGAACGGGAAAATAGTTTCAAGCGCAAAGTCTTGAAAATCTGAGATCCTATCTACCCTTTTGAAAGATAATTTAATGACAATATACAGCATAAGACAGCACAAAATCTGTGAGTATGATGTATCTATTAACTACTACAAATGAGAATCGTTACGAGCACAAAGACTTGCAATTCTTCTTAACTTCTAACTCAAATTATGAATTCAACCTTCAACATTTACAACACAAAGTCTGCAAATATTTCAATTGAAGCTCTCCCTAGCAATCTTCCACAATCTCCAAATAATCACAAAGCAATGCTCCAAAATGACATAAGAACACAATGGATGCAAAGTAGGACTTCAACACAAAGTCTGAAATTTCCAATTCTTTGATATTACTTGAAAAAGAACAACTTATAACTATAAAGCTCAAAGTCTTTATGAGTACAAAATTTCTGCAGAATTTTCTTGCTTGCCAAAAAGATTAAAAATTACAAAGGACCCTCTCAAGTATTTATAGGAGAGGTCATGAGAAAAAGGTGGGAGGATCCCAACTAACTTGAGAAATTCTCTCAACCACCAACTACTTGCAATTGACTTATTCCAAATTACAATCCTAATTTATCTTTACTTGTAATTTGATTACATGTAATTACAATCTTTAATAATGTGAGTAGCATGGCCACTTGCCATTACAATTTCTGACTTTACATGTAATTTGTCAAAACAAAATTACAAATGCATAATTGAAATTATTCTAAGTGTCCAAGACACGACTCTAACTACATCATCCTTCATCTGCGATGATCTTCATGCTGCTTCAGGATTTTAGAACTTGAAGTATTCAAGATTGGTGAAGACATCTTGAACTTGGAACGGGAATTTGCATTCTTAATGATCTTTGTGTCCTTGGCGAACTTCAACCTTATCACAGGCTTGGAGTAGTACCATTTCTTTAGGAAGGAAGTTTTTCTCTTCGTTGCGTTCTTTTTCCATGCTTGATTTACTTTGTCCCTAGATGGTTTCATGAGGATTATTGACCTTCGGGCTGCCCATGAATTACTGTTGTATCTCTTCTTCTTTTGTTCACTGATGAAGAACCCATAACACCTTATTCAAGATGAAATTGTTATAAAACAATACCCATGCTTTGATTTGTTGGTTTGATAGATCATGTATGCAAACAAGACTGACAAGGGAAGGGATAAATTGATGCAAAAATGGGCTCACAAGTGAATTTCGGGTTTTGGAAGGCTGACAGCAAGTAAAAAGTGAAATAGGGATTTTTGGAAGCCATTGCAAGTGAAAAAGTGCAAGGTAGGAAAAGTGAGAGGTCATTGCAAGTTTATTTATGAAACTTCTACTTGCACTTTTGAACAAAACTTCCTACTTGCAGTTGGTTTATAAAATCCTGATTTGCAGCCAAGGGCATCATTTTTATATTTTCTCTTTTTTCCGTAGAAAATGGAAATGAGATGATGGAGAAATGGGTATGTAAATGAGATGAAATGAAAGGAAAATTTATGGAAAATGAAATGAATGGAATGAAAGTGAAATGAAATGAAAGGAAAATGGTATGAAATGAAAAATGCTGAGAAAGACATTTTGAAAGACATTTTTATGGAATGAGGAAAACGCGTTTGGGAATGGAGGCGTTTTTGAATGAATGAAAACACATTTTTTTATTGAAGGCATAAAAGATGGAATGAGAGGCGAATGGCATGTTCCAAATGGAGGTGTATGAAAGTAAACACGTTTTTCAGCATAGATGTGTTTTATAAAATAGCATATGAGATAGAATGAGGGGTGTATGAAAGGAAAATGCGTTTTCAGCTGTAAGTGTTTTATAAAATATGCAAACTCAGCTTTATAGAAAGGCAACCCAGGAACAAAAGATTTAAAGCAACAAAAACAGAAAAATAAAAAGAAACAAAGAACATACCTGCAACAAGAGTTTACAAGCCAAAATAAAGAAAAATAAATAAATAAATAAAACCCTAGGCGCCTTGAGCAAACTCAAATTTGCAAAAACGTAGCAATGGTAGAGCAAAAAGGGGGATTTAATAAAGTTGCAGACCTTGTCAAGTGTTCTTCATACCAAAAATCTCTTCAATCGGGGTACATATGAGCAAGAGCAAGCTACAAAATTCACAAAAACACTTGCAAAACTAATTTCGGGTTTTTTGGTGCTCATTGCAAGCATTTCGGGTTTTTTGATGCTCATTGCAAATGAACAAAATAACTAATAACTTCAAAAATGCCCTTTACTTGCAAATCGGGTTTTTAGATACACTTTGCAAGTGATTTAAGTTAAAATAGGAACTTTTGGAGCTCATTGCAAGTAAATTTTTAAAAATAAAAAGAAATAGGAACTTTTAGAGCTCATAACAAGTCACTTAAGTGAAATCGGAACTTTTTCAAGTCATTGCAAGTAACTTTAAGTGAAATCGGAACTTTTTCAAGTCATTGCAAGTAACTTTTTAAAAAGTAACTAGTAATAAGAGCAAAAAGTTCCTATAACTTGTAAGTTATCTCAAAAGTTCCTACAACTTGAAATTAAAACAAAAAGTAACTTGTAATAAGAGCAAAAAGTTCCTATACCTGTAAGTTACACAAAAAGTTCCTATAACTTAAAATTAAAACAAAAAGTAACTTGTAATAAGAGAAAAAAGTTCCTATCACTTACTTGTAATAAGAAACCAAAACCCCTACTTGTAGTGATGCCCCAAAAACCCGAAATTGACCAAAAACACACTAAAAATGACTCAGAATTTCACGAAAACGGACGACAGTGAGTAAAAAGTGCTAACCCAAAGGACTATAGACCTAAAATTGAGATTTGCTAATCTTTGCACCTCGTAAAACGTGCCTTAGAAGAGAAAATCTTCAAATTTTATCAAAATTTTGATAGGTTATCCCAATTTTTAACAAGTCAAAAATTAGGGATAACACTATCTAAGATTGAAATCCACATTATATTAAATTGTGAAAAAAAAAAGTTCTTCTCCTGGCAGTATCAAAGTTGTGTAGAGAGTTGCATGTGGAGAACAATTTAATTTTGAATGTAAGGAGAACTTTTAGAAAGCAAGGAACCTATAGATATTTATTTGGTCCTGCATATAGTCTGCAACATAAGCATCAAATTGTGTTGCATCATAATATCATCTCTTTGGTTTCTTCATTGAATTATGATGCAACAAGAGTTGATAAAGATAAGAAACCCATTTGATTGTCCTAAGTTCCTAACTACAACTGCTGCAATTCATTAATTTTCTTTTTAAATTCCTCGTTCAACATTTTCTTTTGCAATGCCTGCTGTCAGCGTTCCTGGATCTTCTTTTCCAATTCCTGTCCAAAACATGTTCCCATTAAGAACATTCTACATCCATTTAAATTGGGCATGTTCCAAGGTTGCTAGCTGTATTTTGAACATGCTTTGCATCCCTCCTTGATTTTCTTTTAGTTGATTGTATTCCTTATCATTGAATTTATAATTTTCTAGATAAACTGGTATTTGCTTTCAATTTGTAAGAATGGAAGCATATTTATTGCTCTCTGAGTGTAATTATCACTCTCTGGCTTCCTCTTAATCTCTTTCTGCATGGTTTCTCAATTTCTTTAGCTCATCAAATGCTATGTGTTGAGTAGCACTTGCGAAATTAGTTTTATTCTGTCCTCTCTTGCATGTAAGTAAGCTCTGTTAATGTCTGCAATAGGACATCACTTCTATTCTTTTACCAATCGAAATCAGTAGAATTGACTGTTGTAATACATTTATATGAAGTTGAATGAATTTCCAGTCTATATTTTTCAACTTGGGAATAAAAAATACTTGGGTACAATTAAGGCTGTGGTATTTGAAATCATTGGCAACCTTTGCTTCCCCTCTGCTACAACACTAAAGGCTGTTCCTTTTGAACTACAGATTGGTTGTCATGATGATGTGTGTACCGGTCAGTTTGATTGGGATGTAACTCCTTGACTTCTAGAGGCAATTACTCTAAAGTCTAAAATAATAGGTGCATTGATCATGTCTGGGCTTGAAGAGAAGTATCTATGATCAATAGACATTTGCACCAATAATATAGCCAAAATATTGATGGCACTGCCCACTAGTTTTCCTACTCAAATAGCTGACTTTCTAGGACTGATGTTAAATTATATGCATATATAAACATAGTTTGGGACTGAGATTGAGATTGGGCAGCTTGAATGTAATAACCCCCATAGGGTGTTAGCTCAAATCTACATAATTTTTTTGTGATTACTCGAATCCTATCTCTTTCTGATCACCAAGTTCCCAATGTCGCCAAGGTGAGAGCATATTAAGACTAGAACGAGGACAATGGAAACAACTGAAATATATTGGTGGCAAGCTGACCAGTTTACAATATAAATAAAGTCATAGAATTGACCAAGCCAAAATGGCTGATAGTGAAATGCAAATTCTGACAAAGCCAAACTAGCTGAATGCAAGTAGAATTGTGTCAACACTAAAATGGCAGAGTAATTCACTTGATTCCGATACACGCAAAGATGGCAGAAATGACTAAAAAGTATAGAGAGGATCTAGTGGATAGACTGACTGCAATATATGTAATGTCCCCAACTCAAATGAAGATGGTTAGTGTTAGTGTTTTATAGCTTCGGGAGATATTTTCTCTCAAATATAATGTAACTAAGGCAGGTCGGCCTTCATGCTTTATAAACAAAATATTGTAATTGCTTGGTCGGCTCTAGAGTGAGCTCACCTAGGCTTGTATAAATAGGAGAAGGTGTTTCCTCATTTGATCATCAATGAAGCAATTCATTCCTAAGTTTGAATTCTTTCAGCAGCAGGTCGATTTTCTAAGCAGCAAATTAGCATCAAGGAGAAGAGTCAATACTTTGTGTATTCATGAAATTGTACCATATATAAGTGCAGATCCATTGTATTGTATTCGGCCTTTCTAGGGCCTGTTATTATTCTAATTTATAAGAGATTGTTTTGCTGGGTTTTTCTCCCTCAAGTAGGAGGGTTTTCCCAGGGTAAAATACTGTGTTATTGCTCTCTGTGTTGTGTTTTTTGCTTATTACATTTCTGATCCTAAAAACTAACATGGTATCAGAGTGGGTTTAGGGAAGATCTAATCAGATTTGATTAAGCATTTTGGAAGGATGAATTCACTGCTGGTCATCTGACATTATCAAAATTTAATGGTCATAAGACCAAATTTCGATAGAGTGATGAGATTCGATTTTGGAAGTATATATTTGCATAATTTTTCAGTATTGGAGAGAATCGTAGCTTATCATCAGAGAAGACAAGTTTGATTAAATATTTGCTTTTGGAGTTGCTGGAAAAGAATCGATTTTATTTGATAAAGCAAGGTATTCATATGGTTTGATATTATAAAGGCAAAGTCAGGAAGCAGATTTCTGACGAAATTTGGAATAAAGACAAATCTGGAGATTATTTTAATAGAAGACGTGGCCTTTAATATCTATAGACAAGACAAATCGAATCATCTATATTGGCGTCAATTTATTGAAGCTGAATGAGACAAACGATTTGGAGGCACTGAGAAAAGACAAGGTGCAACTTCTTGGAGATCATATTTGGGAAATACTTTTGAAAGATCAAAGTCCAATCGCTGATATTATTTCCAGCTATCGGGATTATGAACAAAACAAAATAAGGAAGGAGACATCATTGGGTAAAGTCGTGACTTTCTCTTCTAATCGGGTTATGAAATATCACATCACTACCAAGTCAGAAATAAAATAAAGTAGTCGAGGAGATTGGCGGAACCTGTGAATACTTGTAATGGCCCTTGCCAAAATGAACAATAATTTCCTCAAACACTTAATAGGACATATTGCATTTGTTAATTAAATGACATATATTGAGTTTGCAAGATAAAGTTTTGTTTTTCCCATCAATTGCAAGACTGAACATGCCGCTGATTATTGCAGTATAAGCATGAGAAATAAACAGCTATCGTCATATATTAACTGAAAGCATCGCTGAGTTCTTTCATTACAATGTACAACGGTATATTGGAAACGACAAAATAGGATCGGTGACTGTAACAGCAGTTAGGAGAATCCCTCTTGAGCTTAGGTATCAACTGATTATTTGCTTATTGCTGTCAGAAATACTTATCAGACTTATAGTAACCTAGGGAAGGCCTCAGAGATTACAATCAATGTGTAATGGTGAACATATATGTCAAATCTGAGCATGAGTATGGCTGGCTTTCACTTATTACAACCCAGAAATATTGTTTCTGACTTACAATGACTCAGGAAAGATCACAAAGGCTGCAACTATCATGTAACAGCAAGACCATAGCCATCTGAACATGAATATGACTGATTTTTCATAACAGACCAGCAAGAACAGACTGAAGACAAACTCAGATTTAGCTACAGAGTAACAAAATGACAGTAGACTGCTTCTCTTTCATGTTGACTGTCTATATCAACAGGTGCTAGGCTTTTCAATAAGCATTATATTACATTCATTGGCATGTAAGCACAATACAAGAAATGAAACGCCCACACCATTTAACTGGTTGTCATGCTTAAAAACAAACTCAGAAAATGGTAGCCGCCTTACACATCAATAATCTGAGCACACTGTAAATCTATCATGGATGTATTTTATGCATAGTATGCTACGTAGCAGTGAAAGCTTAGCTTGTATAAATACTCATCTTAACAACAACAAAGATAGTAGCACTTCACACCTGGGAATGCACGTTGGGGCAGAGATTAGGTAGTAGCAATCACAAGAGAGTTGCAGCCTGAAGGATGCCCATGATTTGACCCAGATCACTCATACAGCCCTCAAACAGTCAGCAGGCTTTCCAAAGGCCACGTGAAGATCATACAGGTCCAGGGTAGTGGAAATAATGGTGCGCTTGGCTGGAGATGACAACACTAGCTGCAAATGGACTCACGTCCCTCCCAATGTGTTAACACGACCTCCTTTCACCATCACGTGAAAGCTAATAAGTGCGCCCAGAAGTCTTATGCAGAGTTCGTCCCTATTCAAATGGCCACGACCTCCAATATGGGATAGATATTCCTGTTCAATGGTCTCAACATTCGCCCCTTCTCATTTTGAAACCCACACCAAAATGTCTGAAACTGCTCACCTTCAACTCGTCCCTGCTACAATCACCAAATGAGGAAATCGATTCTTTACCATTGAATGATCTGAAACTGCTTAAAGTCTCCAATGAAGCTTAATAGAAAGCCTGCGTATCTTTCACTGCCTTTCCCAACTAGGGCTGATAGTTTCACAGCCGAAATGGGATCTATGGGGTTTTCCAAAACCCAAACCAGAGAAACTCACCATTCCCGTAAGAAAATTATTCATTCCAAAAGTGAGTCGAAAATGAGCTTCAAATTCTTTATAAATCTCACTTAATTTTCCCCTCAACATTATAAGCTGACTTTATAATGTCATAATTTAAATATTTCATCTATGTCACTTTATGATTATGTTTTAATTAATTATTTAATATCACCTTTTTAAAATTAACTTGACACTTAAGGCAATAATAAATAATTAAGTAAACAACTCCCTTGTTGTCCCTTTAGCTCTCAGGAATAGCATTCGATGAGGTCGCTACAAAAGGGGACATTACAATACTTGTCAACTTGTCAATACAGGATGTGCTGTGGAACAAGATATTCAAGCCGATGATCTTGCTTGCAGATGATTCAAACTTCAATGTGTGCTAAGATATATTTGTGTTCAGTGGTATTGTCGGGTTCATTCAACAATAGGAACATCTAGAGGATTTCAGGATTGCTAGCACTGTGTGTGCTCTGCATCTATCAGAGGAGACGCAATTATGTAGCAATATGCGGGTATGAAATTTCTTAGTGAAGTCGAATGTTATTTATTGTAATGTTAACCACCATTTATTAGAAATTGGTCGGGCCTTTAAATATATGATCGAGAGGAAGTACCGGGAAGGTCATAAGGGTCGACGTCTCAATCTATCATTCTATCAGAGATTCTGTGTTCACATTGGGAGTCATTAGTAGGGTCGAGGAATCCATTACACCATGGCAAGTAATTACCTGGAAGGGATTGATGAAAGCTAATATCATTCGAAGCCATTAGCAGAAGTGTGACGAACCTGAGCGGTTGTAGTGTGCGTTGATCATTGGTGAAGGCCGAAATTGTTAAATGGAGGCTGAGGCTATTGAGTTTTGTTTTTGTAGCGGATGAAGATAAAGTGAAAAGAGCATCACAATAGGCCTTTGCAGCGCTTCCTGATTTGAAAGGGGCAGTGACGAAAGTGTTGTAGAGACGGGCTAATTTAGCTGCATCCATCCCTATTCTCTGTTCAATTGTGTTTGATCTGAAAATATGAGGTCGGTTGCATGGGATGGCAACACTGAAGGTGGCAAAGATGAGACACAGCTATAGGTCTAGCTCAATGGTGTACCAACAATAAAGAGATATAGGTCTAGCTCAATGGTGTACCAACAATAAAAAGATAAGTATTTTATGATCATGAATTTTATGTAGTTAATAATAATTCATGCAATAACATTGGGAATAGTGAATCATGTATGCTTCTAGCATTGGTCTGTATATTTCTCTTCGGGGTAGTTTGATTCTATGAACTATTATTAATCTCTCTAAAATGTAGGATGGATCGAGGAGCAAAAGGATGATGAGAGATTGCATAAGGAATTCAAAGGGATGAAGAGCTTGAGGCATCCTGTGAGGAAGTCATGAACAAACATGGAGAGATAGCTTGCAGCCATGGGATTGAGTTGGTGGCACATAACTCTCTCGATTCTTCATTGGAGACATCTCTCGAGGGCACAAGGTTGGGTTAGCCTTGGATGGAGAGTTTGCATCAACAAAGAAGATTGAGAAAGATGAAGACACTAAACAACGGAGAACCTATACAGATTGTCATTGCGATCAGTTTCTTCGAAGAGGAGGAAATGACATTTAGAGGGAGTCTGACAAACCAATAGAGGCAATCTTGGACGAAGAGGTCAGGAGGCTGATGTGAGTACTTGGAGCTTCAAAGGGAGTCACATCATCATGAAGATTTGTTGTAATGTATATTTCTCTGAGACGAAGAAATAAGAGGTGAAAGCCCTTGTAGTGTATATTTCTCTGAGACGGAGAAATATGAGGTGCAAGCCCTTGTACATCTCTGAGACTAAGATGAGACATCATGTTGAGAGACTCCATGACGAGGATATCCTATACATATTTGAGACTGAGATGAGATGTCATGTTGAGAGACTCCACGACGAGGATATCTTGTACATCTCTGAGACTGAGATGTGCCTTTTTCCACAAATGGGTGTAGCCATTGTGGACGTCATGTTGAGAGACTCCATGACGAGCCCCTGTGCATCTCTGAGATTGAGATGTGTTTTTCCACAAATGGGTGTAGCCATTGTGGGTGTCATGTTGAGAGACTCCATGATGAGGATATTTGAAAATACCTCCCTAGCTAAGAGGGAGTGTTAGTTTTTTATAGCTTCGGGAGATATTTTCTCTCAAATATAATGTAACTAAAGCAGGTCGGCCTTAATGCTTTATAAACAAAATATTGTAATTGCTTGGTTGGCTCTAGAGTGAGCTTGCCTAGGCTTGTATAAATAGGAGAAGGTGTCTCCTCATTTGATCATCAATGAAGCAATTCATTCCTAAGTTTGAATTCTTTCAACAGTAGGTCGATTTTCTAAGCAGCAGATTAACATCAAGGAGAAGAGTAAATACTTTGTGTATTCATGAAATTGCACTATATATAAGTGCAGATCCATTGTATTGTATTCGGCCTTTCTAGGGCCTGTTATTATTCTAATTTATAAGAGAATATTTTGCTGGGTTTTTCTCCCTCGAGTAGGAGGGTTTTCCCAAGGTAAAATACTATGTTATTGTTCTTTGTGTTGTGTTTTTTGCTTATTACATTTCTGATCCTAAAAACTAACAATTAGCATCAGATTGGCTGTCCTTTCCTTGGTTTACCCAAGAGGAAGAGGATGTAGAGCATTATTGGGTAAGAAATGAAGTCCTTGGCTTGTTCTTAATTCTAAGTTTAAGTTGAGTGCACGTCTTTTGATGCAACTTAAGTGAACTTAAGTTATTTTAAGGGAACTTAAGTTATTTATTGTTGGGCACATGTTTTTAGGCAACTTAAAGTGATGCCTAGTACTTAAAGTGACAAATAAAAAATAATAAAATATTATAAGTCACTTTATTAAATGTTATAACATCACTTTATTTAATAAAGTGCTCTTCTAGAAGCTGGAGGTGGTTACATTTGGATTCTTCTACAAGTTTCAGCGAAGCCTTTAGAAGGAGATGAAGGTAAGACATTTGGGCATTGTGTGATGAAGTTTTTTGCTTATTGCTGCTGCAACTTGGCTTGAGGATTGAAACCCTTAAGTATCCTTGGTTTCGGTGAAACATATGGGCTCCCCCTAGTCAGAAGATTGTGTTTCGGTGGAAGAACTTCGGTTTGTGAAAACCTAACACATTGTTTATTGAAGGCTACAAGGTTTTATCAGGTTTGGAGGCCAAAATTACAATGTTATCAGTGCTGGTTACTCAGATTTGAAGGTGTTCACTCTTGCAAATCATTCATTTCTGGTTTTTCCGAAGACGGCGGTTGAAGGGCAACAATTTCAGACCTAAAGATAGTCATTTTGAGCGCCCAACATCACTTGTGGAGGGGCGGCTAGGGTTAGAAAATATTCTGGCCTAAATCTAAAACATTTTTGGTATGAAATTTGCATGTTTACTTTATGGAAAAGTCTGATATGTAATTTTGAGAATTTTTGGGCAATTATGAGGGTTTGAAATGCCAGTTTTTTGAGCATAGTAATATTTAGAATTTTCTATTAAATCTTATCAAAAATTTTGAGTTTGTTTGGAGCTACTTTAATGCAAATAAAATTCAGATTTATGCACTAGTATGTGAAGAAATTTGTTATTAGTTTGTGCCCTAGTTTGCAGAAAATTATTGTTTCTTTTTAGTATCCTATTTGGGGATATTACAGTGGTATCAGAGCTGCAAGAACTTGGCAGCCTATTTGGGTTGATTGCATGTGTGGAAAGGGTGGTCATAACCTAGAAAAACAAAAGGAAATAATGGCAGGCAGCAATCAACAACCATCATCAAGAAAACATATGTTTGCAGAAATGCTAAGACAGCTACAAAATACTAATCTTTATTTGAGTTAGATGGCTCATAACGCAGCAAATGGAAGAAATTTGGTGCATACAAAGAGAGAAGATAGTAGCAAAGCTATAGAAAATAAGGAACATTCTATTAGCAAATCCACGAGTTCATCACAATCTAGATTGTTCATGCCTACATTTATACAAGAGGATGAGCTTACCCAAGAGAAACCTATGGAGGACAATGAGGATGATAGAATTTTGGCTAAGTATCAAGCTTTGGGGGCAGATTTTCAATCAGCCATCTCATTTAGAGATTACTTGGAGGTCACCAAACACACCAAGCCAAAACAAAAACAGTGGAATCAAGGGAAACAAAATTACGAGTTGCAAGAAAGGTTAGAACATCCTGAAACATTAAAACCTCTTTTTGCAAAGAAAAAAGGAGAGGAAGGAAAGAAAGAAGAATTTCTTCTTCATGATTTTCAACCTACAAGTGAACCTAGGAAGAGCAAAAATCAATTGAGGAGAAAACCGCGTTGTTTCACATGTCAAGGTGTTCAGACACCTAGTCATACACGTGGAGGCCCTAAAGAAGAATCACTCCATGCTTTTACAAGTGAAGAGCACATGACACTTCAAAATGACTACAAGATTGAAGAAGTCACCTATTGAAGCTACAAATGAAGAGCACATGAAGATTGAAGAAGATACCGCCATGGAGATTGTCAAACCAGCCATGTTAGATTAGCTACAAGAAGGTATGAGTTTGTTTGATATTCCTCTAATTGAGCCCAACATTGCTTCATCACGCTTACCTCATCTTGGAAAGGAATCAAATTGTGGTTTGGGTGTCTTTGAGATGGATGATGTTCATATAAATGATGGCAATTCAAAAATTTCAATTTGTGGTGAACAAAGAGGTTTGGATAAGACTGATTTGACATTGCAAGATGTGGAGAATCACTTGGCGGTCAAGGAGGTCATAGCTGTACATACACTTTCTAGATCAACCATTAAGGAAGATCATGATTACTTTGGTGGTGACCCTTTGATAGAGCATGATGATACCCTAGTTTTTACACATGGATGTAATGGAGAAGAGGCCAAGAAGGAGGCCAATTTGGAGTGCATGATTATGAAGACCAATCCGAAGTTTTACATGGAGGTGTTGGGTCTCATAAGTCACACCCTTTGGAAGGTCAACTAAGGGTAAATGAAGGTATAGTTGTGGCAGCTCTAAACCATTTTGATCATGTTCAAAAGATGATTGCAAGTTTGTGTTGGAAGACTCTAGGGAATCATTACGGTTTTGAGGGAGGTTCATCTCTTTCCGACTTGCACAAACACAATGAGGCCTTGGTGGTAGTGAAATCATACTACCTACACTTACTTGCGGATAGAGATCATCTCTTCACGCTTGGTGAGATATATTTTGATCCTTTGAGAAGAAAAGAAGATGAGGCGGATAAGCTTTGTGTGGAGTTGAGCATGGTACACTCTTCATCATACATAGCAGAATTTTAGACTTCTATGTCAGCCACATCCGATGAAAAACAATGCAACATGAAGATGGCAAAAAGTGGAGACATGGAGGAAGGACTTGAAAGGTCCTATGATGAAGTCATGAAGGTAGAAGAGACCCATGCACATGAAGATTCAACTTGCAGCCATGGGACAGAGTTTGTGACACATGGTACACTTGATTTTCACTTGGAGACATCTCGTGGACCAACACTTGTTGATATCCATCCACTCATGGAAAGAGAGATGATTGAGATTGAGGAATACATCACATTTGGGCATGAGGTAAGGACTGATTTTCTGATGTATGACAGCAGTCCCTTATCTTCATATCATCATGATATAACAGCCAAGAGGATCAGCCTTGAGGCTTGTGATTTCACTTGGGATACTCATGTTAGATTGGTATATGATGCAACAAGGAGGAAGATGTTTGAGGTGAATGAAGACACTATGGAAAGTTATAACAATTGTTCCGATTTTCTAATTTGGAACAGTAGTCTTTGGTATTTGCATAATCTTGAGCTGGTAGCTCCTACTCATGAGGAGGATAGTAAGAAGTCTTCTTCTATTGTTAGCATTCAATTGGGAGACAAACATGAGGTCTTATTTGCGTGTCCAAGACGCAAGAAGACCAAGTTAGTACAACTTGACATGGCAGAGGCAGAGAAGATTCAAAGCACGTGGCATGTAAGGAATAATCCATGCATGGTGGCTAAGCAAGTGGAGCAATCAGGTTTGAGGTATGATTCAAAACTCCTTGAGTGTTTACATAGCTTGCTTCAGGAGGTTTTGGTGCCACCTCTTTCGGAGAGCCATTTAAAGGCTCACATCATAGACTTGGATGTGCATGATATTTATGGAGCCACCATTGACAAGTATGATGGAAATGTTGATTTCATGATTACACACAGCGATATAATATCTTCACATGATTTTGGTAGTCAAATGGTGATTGAAATGCTTCAAGGGGATAACGTTGGTAAGAGGCTTTATTTTGTTGATCTCCAACCTTTCATGGCTAAGTATGAAATAGGGATGATAGATCCAAGGTACACAAGAGGTTTGGCATTGCATAATGGTTTTATTATTCCTTGCTCAATGAGATCATCATTATCGGAAGAACACATGGAATGTAATGTTTTGATTTCAGCTAAGGCTTATTGTAATGATGGAGATTGTGCTACATTGAGTTATCCTTGCATGATGCTTACATTTCAAATCAGCAAGGGAAATGTTACACTCATCTTGATTCCTTGGCACATTATAAATCAGATTTTCCACATACCTATGTGTATCATCAAGTTTGGACAAAGCTTGAACTTCTTTTCTAGTAGATAACAAATTTTGATTGCTCCATTCTTGACCTGGTTGAGTTGTTGAAGTGCTACTATGGGGTAAAAAGAAATCAGAAATCTTATCAATTGTGCTCCTCAAGCTTTCACGCATTTGTTGAACACTTCTCATCTCATCAATGGTACTCTCAAGGTCACTAGCTCTTTGTTTCAAATTGGCATCAAGCAAAGAGAGATCAGTCTTATGTCTACTAGAAACAACTTCCTCTGTGTCTTCCTCAATGCATGATTCTTGAGAAGCAACCAAATCAGCATTAGTGTTGGAAGAATTTTCAGCTTCTTCCTTCATATGTTTGGTTTGGAATTCAAACCAAAATCCGCCTGAATTGTTGAAATGAAAGAGCAAATCATTAGCTGTTTGGAGATTATTATCAGCAGACAAATTAATAATCTTCACTGGTTCTGCACTTGTGAATTCCTCATGAGTCTCCATAACAAATGTTGTCTTATTACACTCTTCTGTAGGATGCATGGACACCTCAAGCGTCTCCAAAACTGATGTTGCCTCATTGCACTCTTCCTTAGTATGCATAAACAAATGCATATCTAAAGGTATCTCCTGTGAATCTTACATAGAGTCATTAATAAACAAAATTTTATTCATGTCTTCAGCATTAGAGTTCTTCTCATTTATCTGCACTGCCTTCTTCAAGTGAGGCTTCAGCTTCCCTTCACATTGAATAAACAAATCTTTGATCAACTTATCAGCAGTAGGAGAAATCTTCCCCTCTTGTTCATAAGCGTCAAGTAGAAGAGATAGGATGGGTTGAGGTATGTCATCAACCTCATTGATAGTTAGAACAAGAATGTTCCTTATGTTTGCATCTACATCCTACTCTTGCTCGCTCCAAGTTGAATTGAAGAGGTAATGGAACAAATCGTATATTTGATCTTGCATACCCCAATCTATTAGCAATATACTTGTTCTGAGCTTTCAAAATGTCTTCAATATAGCAGCTCTTTTGGAGTACTGACTGCTACCAATTTCATCAAGATCCTAAAAGCTTTCTACAATCATGTGTAGTACTTTCTTCATAGTATCATCATCATAGGGCACCTGGGGTACCACGATTCTCATCACTTCACTCAGGCATGAAGTAACCAATAGTTTGATTTCTTCATCAGGATTCCTCAACCAATAAGGCTAATTCAGAGAGGTCACTGCAGGTATTAATGCCAAATGCATCACCTCAGAAGGTGACTACTTCACCCGACTCAAACATTGTTCCAGCATATGAAGTATGCCCACTTCATCTTCCCTTGATTGAAAAGTACTCAGTATTGGTTTCAGTATCTTCACAGATTTCAAATTTGATGAGTACTTTTTGGAGTTTCAGGAAGTATTGATACAGTTTGGGTATGCAAATTGGATGATTTTAATTAGAATAGCTGTAAAGTGCCTTGCCAAATCTGATGTAAAAAGTCTGATTTTCTGCCTTAGACAATTTGACAAACACTTTGTATGCAACCTTGTTCTTGCAGGTTTTGAGTTTCAGTTTGAGTTTGCTTGATTTGAATTGATGCCAATGCTGATTTGAATGCTTTTTAATGATGCAAATTGATTACAAATGAAAGAGGAATGAAGTGCAAATTGTTTTTGTATTTTCCCATGCAGTATATATGAAATTCTAATGCAACATGTCTACCTACAGCCAAGAGGCATTTTCACAAATACTTGGCATGAAAACTAACTCAAAGAGATGCAACTACATATATGAGACATTTTGACAAATGGTTTGCAAACAAACTCCTTATCTCACCAATATCACATTGCCAAAACATAATGAGTTTGCAATTGAATATAGAATGCAATCAGACCTAAACATGAATGCTCAACCATGTATTATGATTGAAACTAAAGATGCAAACTGGCTGTGAGTACACAGTATTACAATGCAGTTTCTTTTGATATATTTTGACTGTAATAATGACTGCAAATGGAAGTGACTGAAATGATATGCAAGCATGACTTGTTCTTATTCCACTTGACTGAATTACATGTGCAATTGGCTGTCTTTGGACAGCGATCAGATTCCCCTACTATTTGATTAATGACAATGCTTATACAATGCAATATCTACTCTATTCCTAAATACAATCATATGATAGCTTTATGCTGAAGATGCTAATTCAATCTGATGAAAAGATGCAACTGGAGAAAACCTGGAGTATCTGCCATGATGAAGATATAGTCGCAGCCTCAAGATATATTCGATTCTCTTAGGTTAAACTGAAACTTGTCTCCAACATGATGTGTCCCTCTTCTACCATGCAAGACAGCCCTACTGGAATTTAATTTGAATTTTTAGTTGCCTCCTAGACCAAAGTCGTGTCTCCTCAAGGTGCGCCCAGCAAGAGATGTAGATTTGAATTTCTAGCAGCCAATAAAATGATAATTTGAACCTCCAAATTTGATATCTTCTCCCAACAAAGACGTCCTTCTCAAGACTGGAAACACTTCAATAAAAATTTGCAAGTATATACCAAAATCGATTTCTTCTCCTTCACCAAAATTTGGCTTGAAGCCACAAAATTTTGAAGTTGCAGGCACAATTAGAAAGTCTGAGATAACTTTCTCCAATATCTAGCTAGGGCTGGTGTTACACAACCAAAACTAGCAAACTTAGAGAATTCAACTTCTCTAGCTAAGTCAAACATTCAAGCTCTCCAATATTCAGAAAATGTATTCAATCCAGGATGTCCTCAAATGCCCTCCAAAAGCTCCTTATAAATAATTTACAAACATTTCCAGGAAGCTTCTAGAAATAAATATTATTTTATTTTATTAAGTGACTTTTGATATTATTTTATTTTTAGTCACTTAAATATTAAATTAATTAAATATAAGGTTACTTTTTAATATTTATTTATTGAATAACCTTATAAATAATTAATTTAATAAATTCTCCTTATTGCTCCAAATTGGAGACCTGACAGTAGCACAGCGTTTGCATGGTGGCTTTTTTCTGCAACTCACTTGGAATCCTGGTATCACATGGGATTCAGTGATTGTTGAAGATGAATTTATTGATTTCATGCAATTGGTTTTCAGAATGTTTGATAGGAACAATATGGAGATGATAGTATTAGGCACTGTTTTCAGCAGAGATTCATGGCAACCTCCAAGGCTGATTTGGGATCCTGGTATTCATTTTGGCTTGTAGATGCGGATTGCTTGAGGGCAAGCAATCTTCGGGACACAAGGAATTGTAATGTCCCATTTTTTTACTACATGGAGAAAATATAATATTATTTTAATTACTTAATATTTTCCTCCAAATGTTAAGTCAAGGAAATATTATTAATTAAATAATATTATATTTAAGTGACTTATTAAATGCAAATTCAAAATTAAGTCACAATTTGGAAATTAAAAGAGAAAAGAAAATTGAAGAGTCAGGCAAGCAGAAAGCCAAGAGTCAAGGCAAAAAGAATATTATTGGAGCATTGTTCGGGCATGTTGGATTGGTTTTGTGGAACAGGTTTTGGCTGGATAATTTCTAGAACTTTGTGAGGATGGAATCCTTCACAAAGAATAATGATCTTCGGTGTTGGAAGATACCCCCTGGATGATTGCTGACAATCCTACTTCAGAGGCTGTGCTGGTAATTATTGTGGCAAATTTAATGAAGTTTGTCAAGCTTTATTTGAAGACATTTCAGAATTTCAGTATTGAATAAATTGTTTCTAGTCAGTGCTAGAGGTTTCGCTGATGAAATTGTATTGGGGTTTGGATATTAAAGAGATTGATTTAATTAGTCAAAATTCCATTTGTGAAGTGTTAATCGGATGAGACCTATGTATGTGTATTTTAATACTGCCATCACTTTCCTGAATTTATACTTAATTATTCAAGGAGACACGCTAGTCTGGATATGAAGGTCTTGAGAGCTTAAAGTTTTATTTTGCAGGTGATTACTAAGGCATAAGTTTGAATTTTCAAATGTTAGTGGTGAGGCAGTGTGTAGAAGGAAATTGCACTATTATACAAACACATACATTGGGCGGAGTATGGGAATAAGAGATACGACTGAGTTGTATTACCGTTATTATCAGGATACAGAGATTGTGGAAAAAATCCCTTCTAGAAGTTTAAATGACACCCCAGCCATCGACCATTGCTATAAAGAAGACAAATCGACAAATCCATACAAAGGATTAAATCAATGGTTTCTTACTAATTACACCATAGGAAATGTGAAGAGTTCATCACTAAATAACAACCAACGTTGGGGCCACTTCAGCATTCGAGAAAATTAAAGAAGGCTCGAACATTAAAATATTCAATGGTTGCTAATGAATGAGGAGTCAGGAGATGTTTTGAGTGGGACACCTTTGTCATTTGTCAGTCGACACCTCATAAGAAGCCGTTGTAGTTCCTTAGTGGGTCGTCATTGATAATTAGAAGAAGACAGAATCAATATACATGTGTCGAGAGCAGCTCAGTCAGTGGATCCAAGTTTTTGCTGTTGTCCTCTCATTTGTGTCACCACATCAATATTGTTTGGGTAGCCGTGGATTACTTTATAGAATTTTGAATGTGAGGGAAGCTTAAAGGAGATTTATTGGGAGTCATGGAGAAATAAGGAGTGCGCATTTCTTATTCAAGCAGTTGTTTCTCCATTGCAAAGGAAACATTGATACGTGAAAAAGGCAAGTCAAGTTAAATAGTTTGTTCCTGAAGGAGGTCGATATCATTAAAAGGAAAGAAATATATTAATCTTTTGAAAGCAACCAATCACTTGTGATTTCTAGGAGGAAGTGGAGGCCTATCGGCTTGTGTTTTCGTGAAGGTATCGGGCTTGAGTATCGGTTTTCTTAATACAAGGAGTTAAGAAAGAGTTCTCAGTTTCATTCAAAGATAAATACACCAGTAGGAAGACAAAAATTTGGAGTGGTTACAAGACTATAGGGAAAGGTAATGAGACGGGAATTAAAGACCAAGAAAATATCAAGTTGGAGTAGCACAACATTTCATATTCAGCAGGGTCAGCGCCTACCTTTGTGTAACTAAGATAACTTGTTAGCTGTGGATGAGACTTTGTCTCTTTGCTTAAGGGAGGTTGGAAGATATTAAGCAAGCACAAGGGTTGCAGCTAATGTTTCAGGTTTGAGATATAATAATGAATGTTGTGTGGAATGTTTTCTGAAAACATTTATGGAGTATTAATTTTTTGAGTTTAATATGGCAGTTGTGTAAGCTTTATCGTGGTGAATATCTATGCAATGTATTTGGAATTGTAAAGTAATAATATGTCTATGAAATGCTTTAAATAGTTCCACTTTGGTAAATCAAGCTTTAATTCAAACTCAGACCAGTCGCAGTGTAAACTGTTTGACAAAATGCCCGTTCACTTGGAGGGAAAAAATTGAAAAAATTATATGCAAAATTGGGTAGCACATTACATTCCGATACACAGGAAGATGGCAAAAATGACTAAAAAGTAAAGAGAGGATCTAGTGGATAAACTGACTAGGATATATTAGTATGAAAAACAAGATTCGATAGTAAATCGTCCAGGATCTTCAGTAATTAAATAACTAGAACTACTGGTGGTAAACCAATCAAGTTTACAATGCTGCAATATTCAATCAAAGTATCAAACTCTATTAAATTACTGGAGAAGAATTTCCTGGAATTTCATCCAATCACTTGATTATTGTGCATAAATTTGATATTTATTGTAACACATCATACCCAAAAAATTTACTACTTGTTATAGAATTAATTTCAGCCACTATCCAAAAATCTTTATCCACTAATTTAGAGCTTAATAGCAAAATATTACTTGCAGAAATAGTACGGACTATACCCAAGATGGTATGGTAGTCTTTTTAAAATTACTACAACATCCTAAACTAATGTATGATATGCTTGGAAGGAACTGTACGAAATATTTGAAGTTAGAAGGCAATGAATCCTTTGAGGAAGCAAACAAAGGAAACATGGGATCCGCAAGTCAAAAATTGTCTCCCCTTAATGTAGTGTTGGGAATTTTCATGGCCTCCTTAGCGATTTCTATGCTTTATAATGTTGTACCCAAACCAAATTTTTTGATTCATTAAGGCATTTTGCTTAAAATGGTCAAAACCTTGTAAAATTGTCATTTGAAGACAGTTTTTGAGCAAATCAAGTATGGGATTTTAGTTAGTTTGATGTTTGGAAGATACTTGTGAAATTTGGAAAAATTGAAAATTAGGGTTTTCGGACCCCTATTTTTAGGTCAAAAACCCTAAAAATTGAAACTTGTCAAAATTGACTGAAAATTGTTTTGATTGGCTTATTTCACTTCACGATCACAGTGGTGAAAGTCAAAATCAAGAAAAAATTAGTTTAAGTCTGGTGGGTAGTTTTCGCTTTTTCAGGTGAAAAGTTAGGACCTCCAAGGTCGTCAATGGCAGATGGCCAGATACCAGGTGTCGAAATCTAAGCTTAAAATGCTCCAATGAAGATTCTATGGCGAGATATGTTCAAAATGACGCTTCGTCACAAAGGGGATTTTTGTCGAGGTGAAAATTATCGAAATTATTATAACTCTGGAAATAAAAGAGCCCCTAGAGGCCAAGGGCGCCCTAGATTTCAGAGGCCTAGATCAACTTTCTAAGATTTGTCACTTCCAAGAAGACTTCTCTAGAATACTGTCAGCTTCACGATGACCCTACTAACCAGTCCGGAAGATTTGTCTAGCACTTGAAACTGGAGATTGAACGAGAAATGAGGGAGATGAAAATTTGGCTAACACTGGCAGAAAAGTGCCCCTAGAGGCCAGGGGTGCCTATCTTTTTGAGTTAACAGATGAAGGTTTTTGATCAAATGATACCTAGGATGTTTTTCTTAGACTTGATTAGGCTTTGCAACGAATTCGTCAGCGGGTTAATCTGAGTTTTTGAATTGCTGGAATCAAGAGTCAAACATGAGGTTTAATCATGGTCAAAATGTCAGAAAAGAGAAAAAGCGCCCTTGGAGGCCAGGGGCGCCCAAGGTTTTGGACCTTCAAATGTAGTTGTTTGGGTTAGCTCAAATGCTCATCCTATCCATGATGCTTCCATTGCATATCTCAGCCGGATCAGAGGACTTCTCAGTAGCCTGCAGCTGGGGATTAAGTGGAGATTCAACCATTTTGAAAAATGGCTAACTATGGGAGAAAAAGCACCCTTGGAGGCTAGGGGCGCCCAAGTTTTTCACCTAGCAAATGATGTTTTATGAAAAGTGCTCTCCAAGAGCTCATGTTCAGAATTGAGCCAGCTCTGCAGTGAGCCTATCAGCCAATTCTAAAGTTTTGTCGAATGCTGGAGAATGTGAGATGAAGTAGGGTAAAAATCGCCTTCAAAATGATGAAAATGCATGAAAATTGACTATTTGAAGCACAAAAGCACCCTAGAGTCCAAGAGTGCCCTGAATTTTGAAGCCTCATAAGTCAGAATTAGGGTTTTCAACCTCAAGGAGTTTCTTGTTAGTTTTGATCCTGCTCTTCAATGAAACTATTAGCCAGTCTTCTAGACACATCAGTCAATCAGAATCAGTGATCAAATGTAGCCTTTGGTGATGCTTTCAAATGAAATTTTCAAGAAAATTTCTAAGTCTAGAGTAAAGGCTTCTAAAGTCAAAGTTTTACTTTTTGAACTCAAGTGTCTTAGTCGCCCCATAAAGGTGGAGTTTTCAAACTCAACTTAAAATAATATTAAAACTCTAGTTCTGCTTCCAAGTCGACTTCAACAAGACTTAATTTTTGCATGCATGTGGCGAATAACAAAAGTGCATGTTGGGTGGCGCCCACTTTGAGTGAAGTCTTCAGTTTTGTTAACTAAATGAGGTCTAATCAGAAGATGGCGCCCAATTTAGGACTAATATTTCATTCAGTTAACTGATATTTGATGTCCAATA